>JAJJMB010017069.1:3637002-3708971 GCA_023531105.1 Papaver atlanticum
TTCCAAAATCTGCCCAAAAGTTTACGCAGGTGAAAGCTTATTTTCCCACCAAAACTCAATTCTTCAAACCGTGAAAATGTGGAGTCCCCTTATCCAATCACGGTTTGTGCTTAGCAGCTGCCTGGAAATGGGTTACCCCTTATCCAAAATGAGAGTCCGAATAGCAAATGTCATCCCAGGTACCTTTAACAACTTTTTGAGCCAATTTTTCCGCAAAAGCCTATTCCTCCAAAAACACCTACAAAGGGATAAAATACCAAAATTAGTACAAAAATGGGTACTAACAGTATACACAAAAGAGATCAAAATAGACACATAAATGCGTCTATCACATATCTCTGGATTACCAATATGTGTGAGTTAGTAGAACCGATCATAACTTGTTATGTATCTTGGTAAAACTAGTCACAATTCCTGACTTATGTATTGGTATGACTTTTATTAGTGCAACTGATCCTAAGTAATCACCTAAGATGGTATGATCGATATTTGTAATTGGTGTGACCGATCCTAGTAATTGGTGTAACCGATCCTAGTAATTGGTGTGACCGATCACAAAAGAGTGTGTAATCGATCCTTTTAATTGGTGTAACCGGTCCTGGTAATTGGTGTAACCGATCCTGTTAACTGGTGTGACCGATCACAAGTAATACCATGAGAATATGGTAACCGGTCCTGTTAATTGATGTAACCGATCCTAGTAACTGATGTAACCGGTCCCAGTAACCATATTAACGTAGAACCGATCCTTGTGTTTGGTAGAACCGTAAACCCATTATTGGTGTTTGATATTTTATCAATCACATAGTTCTTGGAAATCAGATGAACCAGTTCTAAACTTGTTTGGAAGTGTGATATAATCGGTTCCAAGATTGTAAATATGAAAAAGGATTTACAAAGAAATAAGATGTCGACATACTTTGAACATGCTCAGTAACTCTTATCTTTTATTGTTCAAAGATATTCCTTAATAACTCAAGGAGATCCCGGACCGAAATAAGTTGAGAATCTTTTAATTAAGGTTGTTAATTTTATATGCTTTTAATTACCAGCAATTAAAATGTGTATCTATGGAAAATAAAAATTGGTAATGTGTATTTACTAATTGGAGATTTTCTAGTAGGATTTAGGTTAATTTTGGATAGAGCATTTCTAGGAATTATGAAAACCGATTTTGGAAATATTGCATATCCTAAGAATATTTCGGTTTTGGAAATTCCTTGGTGTCCAAACTTCCTTGGTCTATAAATACCCAAGTTAGCATTTCGAGCAAACCATCCTAAGAGCCAGCAAAACTACCTTGTTGTGTTGTTACTGGTGGAGCCGTCTATTCGGAGAGGAAAGTACCCTAATTAGGCGAAATCTCTTACGACCGCTCGTTTAAAGACTTCTGTGGGATCAAGAAGCTCTATGAGTACCGTTGGTGGGAAACTAGATAATTGTAGTATTATTAGTTTTTCGATTTGATTTGATTGACTAACGGTTGTTGAACTTTGATTGCACCTAGTTTGTTTATTCTTGAGAATCTTCTCTTCTGATATAAGATTCACTCAAACTAGATCAAAGTGTCGACGGGATCTTTAGAAATGTTTATAGATCTAAAGACGTCTTGTGATAATCCATTGTTAACAGACTTCGTTCTGTGTGTGATTGATCACAAGAGATTCAAGTTGTGGTGTGCATGTGTTTATTGAAGATTTAATAAGATTTGAAGACAAATAAGATTTCTTATTGGTTTCATAATCTTTGGTGTGCACAAAACTTGATCGGCTGGGATCCAACTATAATCGGTTTATCTTTGATAGATTTGATTGATTAGTTGCGTAGATCGGCACCAGTATTTAGTATCTTGGTAGATCCTATTATTGGTTGCAAAATCTAAACACTACTACTTTGGTAGTTGTTGAATAGATAGATCTAAACCCGACAAAGGAGTTTATTGGATTAAACAGAAGAGCCTTTGTCTAACTCATATCACTTTGATTGAAGAGAGTTGTTACCGAACAGATTTGTTGTTCCTTTACTGTTTGGAATACGAACCAAAGGAATTGTTCCAGTGCGTGCACTTATTGAATATTGGAAGCGCATGGATGCTGAAGAAACTAGGTGAACTATATGTTTAGTTGCTTGGTCTCAACTATACGAAGTTGGTGTGATTTTGTATAGCGTCTTAATTCTGAGAGTATTCAATTCCGGACTAGGTCCCTGCATTTGCGGTTTCCTCGTTAACAAAATCTTGCTGTGTCATTTACTTTTGTTTTCCGTAATTATAATTGTTGTTATTATAATTTAAAGTAAATTACACAAACGTTAACTCTGTATTACTTGATAGTGATCCTATAGAGTTTGGTTAAGTCCGAACCTATTATCAAGTAATGACACTTTGATTGTTGTATTGTCTTGATCTCGTATCCATAGATGATCACACAAAGTGTGAATACCGATTCGTTGTATTGTCTCGACTCAGTCCATAGACAATCACTTTCGGTAAGAGGACTTATAGGTGGTAAAGTTTAAGATTATGGTATATTTGGGTACCCTCGTCTTTTCAAGTCTAACTTGACTGAGATACAACAACTTAATATCTCCTCTCAAGGTGGAGCGTTAGAGCCAGAACGAACATCCAACTTGCTAACCAGACAGCTAAATTGTAAAGCTCCTAACGGCTTAGTAAAAATATATGCAAGTTGATCAGCGGACTGATGGTGCTTTGATAAAATTAATGCATTCAGAATTTTTCACGAACAAAATAATAATCAATCTCGATATGTTTAGTACGCTCGTGAAAGATAGGATTCTTAGCAATGTGAATTGTTGCTTGACTATCACAAGAAACAGTGATAGGGAGAGGACATGGAATGCGCATGTCCTTGAGAAGATGTCGTAGATATTGAAGTCCGGCCGTGAGATTAGTGGTGGCATGTTGTTTCTTTGATTTCCAGGAGATGTGACTATTACTTATTGTAACAAAGTAACCTTTAGTAGAACACCGAGTCATAGACAACCTGCCCAGTCAGAACCAGTGTGGCCTTGTAGAGAAGGGGAACTAGATGAAGATAAAAATATGTTATGCCCAATTGTTCCCTTGAGATAACGCAATACACGATGAGCAACATCAAGATGAGCGATGCGAGGGTGCTGCATAAACTGACTCAAATAATTGACTGCATATGTTATATCTGGACGTCTGACAATGAGATATAACAAACGACCAATTAGACGACGAAAAGAACTTGGATCAATTAAGTCCTTACCATTAATAGGAACTAATTTTATGTGTATCCATTGGAAAGGATGAGACACACGTGCCCATGTGAGGCCAAAGTCTTTAAGAATGTCTAGGAAGAATTTTCTTTGACATAGAAAAATACCTTTAGAAGATCCAGAAACCTCAATTGCTAAAAGATATTGTAAACGACCAAGGTTCTTAATCAAAGAATGAGATGCAAGACATAACTTAAGTGATCTAATTGAATTATCGTTTGTTCCAGTGATAATGATGTCGTCAACATACACGAGAACAAATATAGAGGTTGTACCTCTATGATATGTGAAAAGATAGTTATCGCATAAAGATATTTGAAGGTCTTCAGCTAACAAAACTGAAAAGAGTTTTGCAAACCATTGATAAGAGGCTTGCTTAAGACCGTAGATATATGTGTTGAGTTTAAAAACTTGAGAATCACCTTTACGTGCTAAACTAGGAGGAATCTTCATGTATATTTCTTCATCAAGATCCCCTTGGAGGAATGTATTGTTTACATCTAGTTAATGTAGAGACCAACTTTTGATTGCTATAAAACATGTACAGTGAGGAGTTTGGCTACAAGTGCAAAAGTGTCATAGTATTAGTAATCAATCCCTTCATGTTGGGTATAACCTTTGGCGACAAGACGAGCCTTGTAATAGTCAACAGTGCCATCAGAGTTAAATTTGATTTTTAAAACCCATTTACACCTAATGGTCGTTTTACCAGGTGGTAAATCAAGCGTGATCCAAGTATTTTGGCCTCTCAAGGAATTATTTTTTTAGCCATAACTGTCAGCCATTTAGGGTATTTGATTGCTTGGGAGAATGCCTTAGGTTCCTCTATAAGAATAATAACAGCTAGAAATGCTTTGTAAGATGGTTTGAGTGTATCTAACGATATATAATTAGTCATTGGATAACTGAAGTTGATTTACATGCAGTTGCTGAACAATGATAATACTTTAAGTATGTAGGTAGGTGTATAACACGAGAGGGTCGATAGTCTGTAGGAGTTATGATAAACTCATATAATGGAACTGCAAGAGGGAGTTGAGGCAATTTAGATGGAGAAATAGAATTGTTACATATTGTGGTTTGCATTGGAGATGGTGCACTTTATGAGGCCACTAAGTTGTTGGCGGTGTTCGGAGAGTATGAAGGAGATATAGGACTCGAGGGACCATAATGATTAGATGGTACCGTTGAAGTAGAAGGTCCTGAACTAAAATCAAGACTCGAGTCAGTCTTGGTTGTGAAGGAGAGATATGAGACTAAGAGGGATGGTCAATCAAGGATAAAGGTGCAGTAGGAAATTAGGGTGGATAAAAAAAAAGGAATAATAATGAGTGTACTCAGATTGTTATGGTGGTACAGAGACTAGACTGGTGGATTTTGAGTTTTGGTTAAATCATGAAAATTAAGGAAAGAGATTTTTGTGAAACACAACATCGAGTGAGGTGTACATTGTTAGAGCACTGCTCGGTCAAAATCGCAAGCGTTGCTATCTCAAGCTTGTTTTCAAGTTTAGTTTCCAAAACTATAAGTCTTGATTTATAGTCTACTTATAGCTAAGTCTCAGATTAGGATAGAAAGAGTAGTTGAGCATTAGACTTCACGGCGTTCATCGATTGAAGACAAATAACTACTAAGGGGAGCTTGTAAAACTTCATCAACAAAAGGTATGTGGAGACTTGAACTTATCTATCACTCAAAAGTCTATCTACACAATCTCCTATCCGAGACAAAAGTCGTATAGCTATATAGACTTCGATTATACACATTTGATATTTCGAGCTGAGTTTAACTCGCTTACATATTTCTCGAAATATATGTTGGTAATCTTTCAATTTAACCAAGTTCATCTTATATTCTTGACAAAAGTCAAAAGATGATCATGTGAAAATCTCCTGGTAACATCTTACATGATTTGTGTGAGACAGTCATTTGATGTAGACTCGGAATGTTTCGTAATGATCTATTGATCATTTGAAAATTTCTTTGAAGCTAATAGTTTGTGTGAGACAGTTATTGTCGTCTTCTGAGAATGTTTTCTATGATTGGAATGAGAGTTTAGAACACTTAACCATGATTGGATTATAAGCACAGTTTGCGTACTTGCATATGTGTTGATCCAAGACCGGAACTTAGTATGCATACCCTTATGCGTACTGGTTGGTCAGGTAAATTCCGGGAGCTAGAGTATGCATACATGTACGCGTACTGGCGAAGTCAGTTGAAGTCCGGGTACTAAAGTATGCGCACCTGATACGTGTACTAGTTTCAACTGAAGTTTGGAAGTGTACGACAATATACGTACCCGTTTGCATACTGGAAAACACAGTCCAATTCCGTCTACTTAAGTATGCGTACCCGTTTGCATACTTGAGTGGGTTATTGTAAATACCCTCAAGCTCGTCAACGCTATTAGACTGGTCAAGAGACGATTTAGCTGCTAAAGACTCGATTAGTGTAACACGAACATTAATTAATAGGAATTAATCTAACTAAGATATAGATACCAAACGAATATCGTTAGATAGATCTCGAAAAGTTATGTGGAATGGACTACTCGGACGTGTTAATCGGATACCGGACGAAGAAGATATCATCGAATTTACGTAAAGGATGAATTGGTCTTTTTGAAGTTTGGCCGATATGGTTGCCCATATCCAAGTGATGGGTGCCTTTATAGATTTCCTTGACCTTATCTTCCACCCAGATCGAAGATAAATCATTCTCATCTTTTCTTTCTCTTTCTTTCTTCTTCTTCTTCTCTATTTTTCTCCTACTTCGATTCTGAGACGAATCCGTGAAATAGAGACAGTGGTTTTGAGATCGTGGGAAGATGATTCTGATCAAGTACAGAGTTGTTTACTGGTGATGTTGTTGTTATTTGAGATGGAGAGAAGAAGGAGTGGATGCTGTTGAAACTAGAATTAGGGTTTGATGCAGTTGAATTTGGATTTAGTGTGAATTGAGATGTGAATCAAGTTGCTGATAGATGAATAAGAAGAGGGTTGTTGTTTTATTGTCGTGATTGTGTTGTTCTGTATTTGAATCAAGAGCTAGGGTTTCATAAGAAATTCAAAGAAGAACCAGGTGACGAAGTTGTTGGCTTAGGGGATTGAATTAAAAGATGGGTTTGTTGTTCTTGAAGAGTTTGATTAATGTTTTGAGTTTGAATTAGAGAAAAGGAGGTTTGGGAATTAAATTAGGGTTGCAGCTTGATTCGAAGTTTGAATGAAATTATTAAGTTGATTGAGTTGTTCTTAGATGAAGGACAAATGGGTTATTGTTTAACTAATGATGTGAAGCGGTTGTGTTGAAGAATCAGAGTTGGGTAAAGAGGCTTTTGATGCTATTGTGGGGGTTTATGATTGAAGTTGAATGAGACTTGAGATATAAGTATAGAACTGGTGGTGATGGAGAGGTTTGCTGTGATGATTAGTTGAATTGAGCCAAAGGGAAGAATGGTGGATTCTAATTGTTGAAGCAAGATTAATCAAGGTAATTATTTCATGTAACAGTTTAGTAGGATTATTCATCTTCTTTGTTAGACTTGTATGATGATTCTTGAAGTTAGAACTTGGAATGAGTAAGGAAATAGAACTGTAGTTGTAGTTTAGGGTTGTAATTGAGTTACAGGGTATGGTGATATGCTAAGATTTTATAATGTGTTGAGATGCAGCTGCGGATGAAGTTATGAGATGAAATTGAAGGGTGTTAACTGAATTTGGGGTGAATGAGTTTACCTGAGGTGAAGTGTTCAACGGAAAGTGATTTATGATGGGTATGAATTGGAGATGTAGATGTAGTGTAAGTTTGTGAGATGAAGAGGAAGTTGTCTTGAATGAAATGAGTTTTAAATGTATGCTAGGTTGATGGAAAGTGAAGTTAAGGATGATGGTATTGTCTGTGTGTTTGTAACTGCAAGTGTTGGGAGCTAATTTATTTGGTGAATTGTAGTAACACAGATGAAGTTAGAATAGTCAGTTGGTGCTGGTGGTTTTGATTGTGAAGTGTTGTTATGGATGAGGCCTTGGTGAAAGCCCCATACAAGTTGATAGTTACGGTACATACTTATGGATCCACCACCAACAGAAAAGTAAAAACATTTGGTATCAATTATACCAACTGATATCAAACTCCTCCTTACACTAGGTACATAATATACATCAAAAAGTTCCAAAATGTATCCAGATTCTAGAATCAGTTGTACTTTTCCAACAACTTCAACTTTCACTCCTTGAGCATTGGGCATGTATAGACACCGCTCTCCCTCACTGAGATTCATCTTGCTTTTGAGTGCCTGCAAAGAATTAGTGATATGAATTGTTGAAGCGGTGTCTAACCACCAAGTGTTCAAAGGAGTATCCAACAAATTAATCTCAAAACATATGGTATGGAAGTCTGTACCTTGTTTCTTTCTCTCTTGCTTTTTCAGCCAATTCTGATATTTGAGGCAAAACTTCTTAAAGTGTCCAGGCTTCTTACAAAAGAAACACACCATGTTATCTTTCTTAGCTGCTGGATTATTATCCTTATCAGTTGTTGGACTGTTTTCCTTTATAGCTAATCCATTGTCTGAAGTGTTATTTGCCTTCCCAGTAGGTTTCTTATTGTCATCTGATTTCTTGGATTTCTTATTGCTAGGACCAGCAATAGAGAGATGTGCATACCCTGTAGTTTCACGGCGTTGCTGATGTCGTTTTATAGTTGTAGTGGTAAAAAGGTTCGTTGCTCGAACTTGTGAAGGATTTTCGAAAATTAAATAGAATTGTTTTGACAATAATAAGAAAATACCGAGACTTTGGATTCCACCATTGACCAATTAATTGATAAACTCTAATCAATATTCATGCAATATTCTTCTTTAAAGTGATTCTAATATTTGCCTCTAATAGATTTTTGAAGTAATAATTGTAAGCACGAAGCATGAAACATCAAAAGTATTAAAACTAAGCATGTCCCATCAAAACACTTCACAACTACTCAATAAAAACCAATTTTTCTTTTAAGTTCTATGCAAATAATCATGTAAAATAATTGCAATAAATAATTAAAATAGAATTATACCACTTTTCATGGAACAATGGCTTCCTCCGTCGCCTCGGCTAAGGGGTTTAGCTCCTCATATTAATCACTTGCTCAAAATACATATTTGGTGTTCAAAAGTTGATTAAAAGAGTGAAAAGTGCTAAGCAGCGGATTCTGTAGTTGCTGAAGGTCTAAAACAGAAGTCTGAGTCGTTGCTGAAGAGCTTCTGTGACTGAAGGAAGATGCGACCGTACCTCGTTGTCACTGAAAATAAGTCTGCCACTGCGACTGATTCTGAGGGTCTAATGTTCTTCGTCTTCTTCTTCACAGCAGCAGCAGGAAAGTTTCTGAACTCGACTCTGTGATTTTTTTCTCGCTTCTCTATAGCTCTAAACTTCTCCAAACTTCCCCAAATTGTTTGTACCCCTAAATATGACTTGAATCAACCTATATATAGCCTCCAAACCACAAAATTACTCGAGTTAATCCAAATATTTTCTTTTTTCTTCACCGCATGTTATGGGATTTTAATCTTCTTTTTACGCGTTAACTTGGTTTCCAAACTCTCTCAAACTCTCTCAGGACTGAATAAGGACTCCATACACTCCTATCTTGCCGTAAACACTTCACAAATTCTTTTGTAAACCGAAAATAACTCAAATTGTGAATTCTCCCTGTTTTGCTCCAACACGGATTTCTATCCCTGTTTAATCGATTCTACAGCCCATACCATACTTGTTTATCCTTAACAGAGTTAACCCAACGAAAATCAGCCATTGAATCGCCTTAAAAATCGTCCAAAAATCAAACAGAAAAATTCTGTTTTCTGTAAAGAAAATTCCCGCCAATTTTTGTTTTGAAATTTTTAGAAATTTGACCTCCCCCTATCCAGTGCCGGTCTGTGCTTAGCAACTGCTTGGAAATGGGTTACCCCTTATCCAAAATGAGAGTCCGAATAGCAAGTGTCCTCCCAGGAGCCTTTAACAACTTTTCGAGCCAATTTTCCCAAAAATGTTTGTTCCCCAAAAATACCTACAAAGGGATAAAATACCAACATTAGTACAAAAATGGGTACTAAAAATATACACAATAGAGATGAAAATAGACACATAAATGCGTCTATCAGTTGCCTTTCGTCTTCTTGCACAGAAAAAACAATCAACTCATTTACATCCCACTTCTGTCAGCCATATTGTAAGCAATCTTGAAACCTTCAAACTGTTTTGGAAGCGAATTAACTGCATTTTGAACTAGATAATCATCTGTAAGATTCATGTCCAAACCCCTTAACTTGTAGATCAGATCATCCATCTGAAGAATATGATCTCGAACATTATTTTCCCCATTGTACCGCATAGAAGACAACTTACCCATGTATCTGCCAACCATAGACTTTGCGGAACTTGTGAACTGTGACTTTATGACTTCCATAAGTTCTTTAGCTGTCTCTGTATCAGGAATACCACCTCGTATAGCATCAGGAATAGCACCACGCATGATCAGAAGACTCATCCTGTTTTCCTTTTCCCATTTAAGGTAATCCCGCTTCTCACTTTTCTTGGCAGTATCAGAAAGTGTTTCTGGTTTAGGTTCTCTCAAAGCAATATCATAATCAAGATAACCCAAAGCTATTTCAACCTGCGACTTCCACCTTGAGTAATTTGTGCCATTTAATAGCTCAATACCAGCTATAAACTCTTGGACATGATTCATGATTGTAATTGTCATACCATTTAAAACTTTATGATATGATTATGCATACAACATTAGCATATGAAATAGCATATATGTATGACAAACCAGAACATACGAGTTCTTTATAATAACTATTCTGATTTCAGACTCATCCCATAGCTTCACCTTTGGGTGAAAACTACGATATATCAAGTCTTTAACCAGAAAACAAAGATAATCGGTGTATATTTAGCATATAATAATCCCTTTTCACCTTTGGGTTCGAAGAATTATCACCTACCACATATAAGTAAATAATTTTTTTCCGTTCAAGACGTCGTAAGTATGATTTACCTTTGGGTATAATTATACCAGTGATCTCCAGAATGCTACTTCACACAGTTCCTTAACTAAAAACCATGTACTTTGTTTCCTCTTTAAGTATCACTTTGGCGATACACATCATATAATAAAGACACATAGGAACTTCTGAAGCAAAAACAACATATAATTCCAATTGATTCTAAGGATCTGAACCTAACATGTTAACTACTAAAAGAACATGTACTAGTTGTAGAATATTGATTAAACCTAGGGCTCTGAAACCAATGTTAAAATATCAACAACTAAAACATGATCACTATAGGCTAATTATCATGATTTAGACTTAACTTAGCATGTTAAGAAACATTGTCTTTCTTTCTGATATTACTGTAGTTTAGGATCTTCAATACTTAACTAGACAGTTCATTAAAACAAGTAGATGTAGTCAGGGACATACCTTAGATTAGGATTAAGATGAAGTTTAACAAACATCAATTAAACTAGCAGTACTAGGGCATTTCTTAGCTAGATAAACTTCCAGTTCTATCTCCTCTTATCTTTCATTGATGGTATAAACTTTTGTTAATAAGAGGCTAGAATGGAGTCCACCTCATGCTTCATAAGAACATGTGTCCTACAACCTGCCATCATCAGTTGAAGAACAATCCTACAACAACACATATTATCTTCTATGCCACCTGCAATGGCCAAATAATATCAATTCCTTGACCACAACAGAAAACTGTCATACATAATCTAAACCAAATAAAGCTAACAATATAAACATATCAGAGATATATGGGGAGGTCATACTTAAGCATCTTAACCACCACATGTGAAAAAAACCCCTAGCCCGATCGGACCTTGCTACAGCAGGGACAACAGGGGCTTGTCCAGATTTGGGACATGACGTGTCACAATCTTAATGGTGAAGAGGGGAATGACTCTAGCATTGGGATTGGTAGTGGGGTGAAGATGGGAATGATCAAAGGTATGGATTGATTGTCCTATATCTGGCCCATGTTAGTTGTCCGAGTTCTAGAGTTTTCCAGCATAATCACCCAGAGTTGCTAACTCCACTGTTGATAGGTAGTGGTTGTCTAATCGATATTTAGGAGTTCAATTTTTTTACCCTGATCCAATCAGGACAGGTACATCCGTAAAGGTCAAAAGATAAACTTGATAAGCAGGAATGCTAGAAGTAACAAATGAAATGGTATTCAACCTGAATACAGCTTCAATCCCTTTTTGTTTCCAGGATCTACCTTCAAACTATCAGAAAAGGAATCCGCTACATCGTCTCGCCTCTGTCGCAAATGCAACAAAGTTTATTAAAAAGAATTTCCTAACACACAAAAAAAAAGAAATGAAATTTAACCGACAAGGAGAAATTGGTGTATATGTACATTCGACGGTTTAAGTGCTACTAGGTTCTGTACCCGTGCAGCGTATCGGGCGGCTCCGAAAACCATCCACTATCACCTTTATACCATAGATTAAATAATTCTTAGCCGCAATAATTTTATACTACCATAGACTAAATAATTTTTAGCCGCAATAGTATATGAATTCATTAGCTAAATAATTTGCCAAACCTTGAATACCAAAGGAACATAAGAACAACATTGTTGCATAACCTAAGAACATTGTTGAATAATAAAATAAACATCCCACTACTTCCAAATAAAAATAAATAAATAAAGGTTTCTCAAAAACTAAACTTTCAATAAGAAAATCTAAAACGATAAGAAAGGTGCACCTTATCATATTCCCGTGTCCGTTTGTTAGTGTCCACTATTTTCCCCTTCATGCTCATTACTTTCAGAACTGATGTAGATGTGGTGTTGTAGTTTATAAATTGTATAGATGAAGCTTGAAGTGATTAAGCTGAGATTGTTGTTGTAGTTAATCTGAAACTGGTGATGATTCAGTTTAGTGGAATGTGTTGCTAAAAGCTGCAATTGCAGGTAAACCTAGTTTGTAATTGTAATTGAAGTTTGAAGTTTATTTAAGAATAATTGAATTGTACATTGGCTTGTGAAGTTCTGTCAATAGGTGTGTTAGTATCAGTCTAGTTATAAAGAAGAGTGAAAATCTGTGTACAACAAGGGATTTAGGCTTATTAGTCATCCCAGTCAGTTTAACTGACTTATCTGAATGTGATGATCTGACTGAGCTGTTTCTGTAGACTCAGTTTTGACTCGCCTGACTCACTTAGTTAACTGAGTTAACCTGTTGACTTGAATTAGCCTTGACCGAGTTAGACAGTTGATCTGACTTCGACTTGGACTTGACCTTTGATTAGACCCTGACCTAGACTTAGACGTTGACTATTAAGTTGACCTTGGACTGTTAGTTTGACCGTTAGCGACTGTTAGTTGACTATGATGAACCCTATTTTCTTAAATTGATGATGTTTTGGACCTCTTGTGGTCCGAATTAACATTTGGTTCCTTCTACAAAGTTGTAGATATTCATAGGACTTATTTATTGGACTATAGAACCAACCTAATCACCTTTGATATGCTGAAGTGGGCTAAGAACCATTAGATAGTTCACTTAGCCTATAACTAGAGAATTGTATGAAATTATGTTATGAGCCTTGTGTGAGCCTTTTGGCTACTCTTAGAGTGCTAGTATGATTAACTGTTAGTCCTTATTAATAGGGGTGAGCAACGGACGGACGGTTGCGGATTAGGGGTCACCCGCGTCCAATCCTCAAAGTTGCGGATATGGAAAATCAAACCGTGACCGGCCCAATCACCCGCGGATCAGCGGTTGATACGGGCCGGATGCGGATAAACCGCGGATTTAGTAAAAAAAAAAAAAAAAAAAAAACTTAAAACTTAAAACAAGCAAAAATACTAAGTTTATAAACTAGAATTTTAACACAAAGGATAGTTGACAGTTAACACAAAAGAGTATTGTGTTCTTTTTTACAGAAACAAAAAAAGTACTAATTCTTGCAGACAACCAAAGTTAAACTATCAAAATGAAACAAGCCAACAACAAGTCTTGTGCCAAGCTAATGGAACTTCTGCTGCCAAAAAAGAGTCCTTGGATTTGAGTACTAGTTCATTCAATCCATAATGGATATGTCTGGAATTTCCTTCAAGATTTCTGCCGCATCTGTAAAATGAGGAGTCATAGAGCAATCAGTGAACAGTTGCAAGTTTCTGTCATATATAGTGTCATTTATGCATTCTATCATATGCCAGAAACCCAACTTGACTTGGAGAAGCTAGCAGTTCAAACAAAATTGTGCCTAGTAAAGGACACACCATTCAGCCTATATTGTTATAATCAACAAATCACTTATGTCAAAGTAACAAAGCATAGCATTGAAATCACACATAACATAGATATTCCATGAGTTTTGTGGAAGAGATTCCATGAGCAAATAATTTTTTGGCAAATGTATATGACAAAGAACTGTCAAAACAAATTCATAGGAGAAAAGGAGGCATGCTCATCTTCTTTCAAATTCAATGTAAAGGACAACAAAGAACTGTTGGATAGTCTAATATTGAAATCCCAAACAAAAACAAGGAATTTATCAGCACACAAATCATGACAATGTTCTTTATGATTATGAGTGTATGATATGAATGATAATAGTTCTCCGCATTCAGAATTGCTATTGACGTCTAAAAAAGGGTAATCAAGTAGAAGGAACAATGTATATGCAAGCATAAAAGAATAAAAACAAAGAAAGCAAGGTTTGAGAGTTACCTAAGTCAATTTTTTCAATCCCTTCTATTATCTCCTCAATATTGATTGGTTTGTCTTTCAACCAATTTTCAGCACAGATCAGTGCTTGCACTGTTTTTGGTTGCATGGAACTTCGAAACTCATTAAGAACACGACCACCTTTGGAGAAAGCTGATTCTGAAGCTACTGTTGATACTTGCATAGCCAGCACGTCTCGAGCTATCATGGACAAGATCTTATACTTGGAAGAGTTAACCTTCCACCAATTCAAAATATCAAATTTTGCATTAAAATCCTCTCTTTTCTCTGACAAATAGATATCCAGCTCTGTTTTGCCCTCTACTGTTTCTTGATGTTTTTCAGACTCAACAAATCTGTTGATCGGATTTTTTAGGTTCTTGTGAAAGAGAAGTATCGGGTTGTATTTCAGCTGTAGGTCTTGAAACCATATCACTCCCTTTATATAATAGTGCATACTCATCAAACATATTTGTTAAAATAAGTTTAACTGCAGTCATCATCTCATGGACCTCTTTGTCAACTGTAGCAACATTCTCTCTCAGTAATTCTCTCAAAGCAAATCTAAGATAGGCTTCCTTGCATCTTGGGTCAAGCAACACAGCAATGTATAGCATTTTGTTGATTTTATCCACTGCCCAATACTTTTCGTATTTCTGAACCATCCAATCAGCCATGTCAGCCAATAACATATTACCATTTTTAACCCATTCTTGCAATATGTCATTAATAGAAATTACTTCATCGAGGAATAAGTTAGATGTAACATAGGTTGATCCACAAAATTTTAATGTAGCATCATAGAATCTTTTTAGCAATCTAACAAATGCACGAGCTGTTTCCCAATCAGAAGCAATAGGCCATACCTTAGGAATTGCTGGTGCTGCTGTGTTACCTCTGGTTGGTGGTCGAGGAGGATTAAGAAATTTATCCGCATACCCTGATTCTTCAAATTGGTAGAAGACCTCCTCATATTTTTCAGCTGTAGACAACATTTGGTAAGTCGAATTCCACCTAGTCTCACAATCCAAGCTAAGAAATTTGGTGATGTTAATCTTTCGTTGTTCAGCACATTCTCTAAACTTTTTCAATCTTTCTCTTGATCCTCTAATAAACTTAACTGCCTCGCGTATCCTAAAAATAGATTCATTATACAAATCCATGCCGTCTTTAACCACTAAGGCAAGGATACACATCTGAGATGCATGTGCTCTCCTCCCAAAATTGCTGACTTCCAACCCACAACTCTCTTGGACAAATAAGAAACTGTTTCATTGTTAGAACTGGCATTATCAACAGTCAAAGTGAATATCCTTTCAATCCCCCACTGTAAAAGACAATATGCAACTGTTTTACCCAATTCCAGACCAGTATGATCCGTAAATGGACAAAAATTCAATATCTTCTTATTTAACACCCAATTCTCATCAATATAATGACCTGTCAACACCATGCAGCTCATGTTTGTAACTGAACTCCACGTATCAGTGGTGAGACAGAACCGTCTGCCATACTTTCTAAAATCAGCCTTCAATTTGTGGTACTCATTCAAATACATCTTCATGCAGTCTCTAGCTTCAGTAAAACGAGAAGGAACTTTAAACCTAGGTTCTAGTTGATGACAAAATTCTAAGAATCCTTCACGCTATACAACAATAAAAGGTAATTCATCTTTGATGACCATTCTGGTAAGGGAAGCTCTGCATGCATCTTGGTCAAAAGAGTGAGTCACAACAGAATGAGTCTCACCATCATCACTTACTTGAAAGTTTAACTGTTTCTGTCCAGGTGGAGTGAATTGAGGACAATTTCTTTTATTTATATGGTTGTTCATATTTGTTGTTCCATGAGAGTTAGAACCCCCTGTAGTGTCTTTACCCCATGAAAATCTCTGCTTGCACTCAACTTTAGGTGGATTAAGATCAAGACGCTTATCAAAATGTTGCCAACAATCTGATTGCTTCTTACCAGAAGCTTTAGGAGGCTTTGAAACTTCAACCTCAGGTGTAGCTATCATTGTGGCTGTAGCTATGCTCTCGACAGTTGCCGGGGTAGCTGTACCAATGCTCTCATCAGGATTGTTAATAGGAATAGAAGGTCCCTTAGTACTTAAAGCCATCTACAAACAAATTGAACACAACAAAATGAACACATTAGGTAAATGAACACAGCAAGGACAACACATTATTATCCAAACTGACAAAAAGGAAAGATACAAATTACCCTGGCTAACACTGATTTCATATTAGTATCCAGAAAAAAAAACTATCAATATACATACACAGACACCACACATATTAATAAGTAGGAAAATGTACCATAATATAAGTTGATCGAAAAACATCTACTTCGCATACAACAATACAGTATATAGATAGAAAGATTGATGCATGATTTTTTTTTTGTTAAATCATATATAAGCATAGTTTTGAGAAAGAAGCATCAACAGTTACAAGTGAGTTCATATAAGTTCTCACCTCTATTCGCAACTCCAACCTTAATCTCTGAGGTCCGCCCATCGAATCCAAAGCCACCTTAATCATGTAGAAGTTGAGTTAGAAAATTGAACAATTTAACCCAAACTCAATACACAACAAACTAATAGTTGCAGTTCCCTGCCTAATTAGAAATTCATAGCACTTGATATCAATCTGTAATTTGTTGATCAGAGAGTTATACTTTTCAAATAGATACCCTACTCCAGTTCATCAACTAATTCCTAAAATTAAACTACAGTACCCCTAACAGCATGATAAGAGTTCTACAATAATATTGCTTGTTTTCAATTCAACAACTTTCTTATGAAATCTAAGGTGATTCACAGACTGGTAGAATCAGCACCTCCATCTTTATTTCAAGTTCCAATCCTACCGTGATTCAAAGCTACAAAGAATTGAAATCAATATCTAATGAACCCTAGGTTTTACAGATACAAAATTAGATGGAAACAGAAGTAGTAGAATTGTTCAATAAACCATCATACTCAAATCAATCAGCTGAAACAAGAGTAGTTAAGGTAGAAATCATACCTTCAATCTCAAACGAAGGACACCAAGAAAAAAAAAACCTTTCACTTTCAGTTAACTTGTTTTCTTTTGTCTTTCCATAATTTGGAAACAAATCTGATATAGTTTTTGATTGTGATGAATGTAAAGGAACAAACAAGTTCCTGACTTTGGTATACGAAATCTTCCTTTGACCTGAGTTACGAGATTGGAAGAGACCAGAGAGAAAATGGAAGAGTTAGCAATGACGTGAACTAGGTTTCAGAAGATAAAGATGTTTATATATAAAACCTCTTACTTCCCATATTATCCTCAATAATTCTATTAAATTACCTTACTGTCCACGGTGCGGGTGAATCCGCGGTTTTCAATACCCAACCGCACCCAAACCGCTAAAATGTGCGGATTTGAGAATCCCACCCGTGTCCGGCCCGTACGTCTTGCGGTTTGGGTGAAATCCGCAATTTTGCGGACGGATACGGGTGAAATCCGCGGTTCCGGTTTTTATGTTCACCCCTACTTATTAACAACGATCGATTCAAAGGATTAACCAGTGGATCGTGGATCTCGAGGTAGACGTGGCTTGTCATCAAAAGAGGTGGGAATTTACATTTAACTCTTTTGTAACCATTGATGTTTTCTTTTACAAAGATTTATGTTTATCAAACTCATGCATTGTCTGATTGTACATTCTATGCATTGTTTAATTTTGTGTTCCGAATGTTCCGTTGATTCTTTTAATCTTTCCATGGATTGGAAAGGACGTGTAATGTTATGTTTGTTATTATGAATTGTTATGGGAAATAAGAATTTCCACATATGGTATATAGGATACGCTCCTTCACATTTATACCTACTTACTTTATGCTTTTATGCTATGGCTAGGGAAATACACCACAGTATTATTATCTAGGTGTGTAACTGGTTGACACCATATTATACATTGCTTGAATAAGGAGTTTTTTCCATATACATGTTTGTTTATTTCAGTGACTTGGTCACTTTTTAATGTTATGGAAAAACATTATTGTTTTCCAAATCTTGCCATGATTACTTGAAAGTTAAATTTTATTTCCACTGGGAACCCCTTTTAGGGATGATGTGCTCACTCATTCCCACTTTCAGTTTCAGAGACAGATCAGAGTTGCGCAGCGAAAGCTTCGAGGAGTTGAGTCCGTTAGATGGTTAACTTCGGCTATATATATTTCAGAGCGGGGCTAGTTTTTGGGTTAAGTTTTGTAGCAGATTTCTTATTGAATGTTTAAGTATATGATATAGATCCTTATTGCCTCTTTATTTAGTTAATCTCTTGGATTAGTCAGCTGCTAGCTTTAGGGGCGCTACAGTTATGTTCTAAAATCGGTTTGTTCATGAACTAATACATTTATATAATAAGGAATGCAATCTTGTGCAAACCGTGGCTATAATGTTCATTAATTGATTTGAGTGAATAAAAATTGATTTTGCTTCAATTGTGTCTTGTATACTTCTATGAGAATATAAACAATTGAACAACTCTAGAACTAGTTTCATTTAAGTCATTTGAACTAGTTATGATTAAAATGAATATGGTTGATATGAAAGTGTTCATATGGCTAACTTCGGTTAACTATTGTTGAGCCAACAAGGTGCACACGTTTAGGTACGGTTACCCATATCTAAATGAAGTCACTTTTCATTTGTGTGTAACAAGCTAAGTTCGATCTAATGGTTGAAAGATATTAGCTTGAATCTAATCAGGTTTTCATCTAACGGTGAATATTGAATGCTTTGTTACCAAGGTAACTTAGATTGCAAACCCTGATTTGAAAACTATATAAAGGAGAACTCTAGCAACTGGGAAACCTAATCCCCACACCTTATGTGTGATACTAGTTGCGACTAGAGTCAAATCTCCTTTAACCTTAGGTTTTTCACGAAACCCTGTAGGTTAACGACTTGAAGACTTCATTGGGATTGTGAAGCCAGACCCAACTATTTTCTCTGTAGTTGAGTGTTCTGATCTTGCTGTTTTCTATCGTATTGAGTATTATCTTCTCTAAGATTTGATCGAGATTTATTCTCCGATAGGCAAGATAAAAAGTAGTCATAAACATCTTAGTCCCATCTTTTGTGATTCCACAATATCTTGTTTCGCTACCATACGATTAAGATTATTGTGAGGTGATCGATATTTCTAGGATGTTCTTCGGGAATATAAGTCCGGTATATCAATTGGTTCCTGTTCACCTTGATTTATCAAAAGACGGAACAAAAACTCATAGGTTTATCTTTGGGAGACATATTTATCTATTCAATAGACTTTTCTGTGTAAGACAGATTGGTTTATCAAGTCTTCGACTTTGGGTTGTAGCAACTCTTAGTTGTGGGTGAGATCAGCTAAGGGAATCAAGTGCGTAGAGTCCTGCTGGGATTCATAGGCGTAAGGAACGCGACTGTACCTTGATCAGTATGAGATTAGTTTGGGCTCAACTACATTCCAGTCTGAAGTTAACTTGGAGTAGGCTAGTGTCTGTTGCGACTTAATACAGTGTGGTGTTCAAATATGGCCTAAGTCCCGGGGGTTTTCTGCATTTGCGGTTTCCTCGTTAACAAAATTTCTGGTGTCTGTGTTATTTTTTTTTTCGCATTATATTTTTATATAATTGAAATATCATAGGTGTGCGTATTTCAATCAATTAGATAATCCAACCTTTGGTTGTTGATATAAATTGATTGACACTTGATCATTGGTCTTTGTTACCGTTCAAGTTGTTTCTCATAATAATCAGGCTCGCGGATTTCTATATGTTTGATTTGCTGATTACATTGAGAAACAAAGATACAACTCTTGGATATATTTCCAATGATTGAGTCTGACTGTCTAGTTGATCCTCTTGGAATTATATAGGAGTTTGTCCATACAGATTGCTAAGCGAAATATTGGGTGTGGTTGTTAGACCCCTGCTTTTTCAATTGGTATCATAGCAGGCAAACACGTTTAAGACCTCATAAGTCTGTGTTTGTAGCGATCTGACTCTATGTACACATGCACTATCTCTATAAACGTACCGCCAGTCTTCGATTGCTCGAATTACTTATGGTGAAAAATTACTATGCGTGCCTTTCTTCAAGCGCGTGATTTTTAATCATGGGTTTATGTTGTTAATGGCTATGATCCTCCAATGGTTACAGTAGACGGTGTTTCTATTGCAAAGGATATTGGTAGATATGAACCTAATGACATTCTCGCTGCAAAGAAAATTTTTGACGATTTAAATGCTATCATTCATGCCATTACCCCAGATCTTCAGCACCATGTGACTACGTGCACTCGGTATAAAGATGCGTGGGATATCTTAGAAACTGTATTCGAAGGGAATACCTCTGAAAAGGAAGCTAGGCTTCAAAACCTAAATTCTGATTGGGAAAACCTTCATATGGCTGATGAGGATTCATTTGATGAGTTTAATCACAAAGTGTCTGAAATTGTTAATGCATATTTTGCATTGGGTAAGATTATTCCTGAAAAGGACATTGTGATGAAAATTCTCAGATTGTTGCCAGTGAAATACGATTCTAAGAAACATGCCATTGTTGAAGGAAATAACCTTAATACTTTATCCAGAAATACTCTGGTTGGAAAGTTAAAGATCTTTGATCATGAGCATACATCCAAATCTGGAAAGGATATTGCTTTCAAAGCACAAAAGAACACTAAATTACTTGATAAAAGTAAATGTGTTGGTATCCCTGAAGATGATCCTTCTGAGACTGATTCATCATATTAAGATCTTGACAAGTCAGTCTCTTTGATCATAAGACAGTTTAGAAATCTTCTTTTGAAGAGAAGTAAACGGTTTGTCAAAAATAAACCTAAGTCACCAGTAAAACCTCATAATCGTGTTCCTCCTAAAAACAGGGATACTGACGATATTGGTGACGAGGATATGCCAAAGTGCTTCAAGTGTAAAGGTTTTGGTGATTTCGCAAATGAGTGTCCGAATCGTAAAAAATATACTGGAAACAAAGGTCTTGATGCAACTCTTGATGAAATGTTTGATCCCTATGATTCTGATGTAGACGAAAAATCAAGTGTTGCACTCCTCTGTGAAAATATCGATTTTGATAATTGTAGAAATACGTACATCAACCTCGATATTCTTCCGGGAGAAAATTCAACCACTCTGGAGGATGAAATGGATTTCTCTTTGTCTTCTGTAAATTCTATTTCTAATTTAACAGGTTCTACCATTTGTCTAGCAGCTTGCACAACTATGGCATCTGAACCATCCTCTCTATTGACATGCTCTTATTGTACTCTCAAGGCTCATGTACTCTCCAACTATTTCAAGTATAAACAAGATAAGATAAGTCAATAAACTTCAACGAAGAGCAAATCGGTTAGCAAACAAGCTTAAACTTGTTCAGAAGTCGTCTGAGGTATGTAAAATTATTTATTCTCCGAAGAAGTTAATTTCCAAAGGTAAGAGTAGACCTCTAGAGAAAAGAGTACGGTCTAATAGTCTGTTAAACAGGGTTTTAAGAATTCCGTTCAAGAAGTTTATGGTGGACAGATTATTGTTCACCCCAGCACAACTTAATTGTGTTGGATGTGTATCTTGTCTCATGTGCTTGATTCAAAAAGGAGACAAGGGTTTGCACACTTCAGGCTTTAGGAAAAGAGAAATTTTTTTGTTTTGTTTTTCTTTTCATTTTCGCCGGTTTGGAATTCTTCCATCTTTTCATATCTAATTGATATTGAAAGGGCTTTCTCTGTTTGATCAATAAAAGAGGGTTAAAATCGACAATTCTGTCCTTTCTAAGGTTGTGAGTTGTGCGTACGTGAATTCCTTTGGGGTATAAAGGTTCTGTAACCATACATTTTTTTTTCCTTCTCTGAAAACCTTTTTTATCACAAGATTGCTTGTTGAGCATGTTTTGTGAATTCCTCTCACAATCCCATACTAGTATGGAGAATCCAAGCATTATGTCTTCTGATGGAAAAGATGTTAATATGATTCTTAAGCCATCAATCATGAAGGAAAAAGAAAAATCTCTTATACCTTCAAATTTGAAAAGAAAAAGGAGGAATGTGAGGAAACCAAGAGCTGTTCCTCCTAATCTACAGAAGTTTTCTGGAGTTCTTGTAGAGTTGAAGGAAACAAGAAAAGAGATTTAGCAAATAAAGGATATTGTCTTGAGGACTCTCGAAATTCAGAAGGCCCTGGTTCGGCATCAGTCTAGAAGGTTTGTTGGAATTGACTCCTTTCTTCATGAACCTTATGTTCCTATAGCTGTTGACGACAAGGACTTCGGGGACGATAAAGAATTTTTTAGAGGCCTTAATGTCTAGGAACTTCTTATGAGAATTTATTCTTGTGTTTAAGAAGGATAACTAGAGTTTGGAATAGCCATTATTGTGAGGACACATAGCTATTGCCAACGGTTTTCATCTTGCAATGTTTTTAGATTTATTTATTTAAATTCTAAAGTTTATTTGGAAGATGATTTTGCAGTATTAATCTTTATTGGTTTTATATATTGCAAAAAATTTATGGGATATGTGTGTTTGCGTCCGTGAACTATAATTGTCCCATATATGTCAAAAGTTAAGCCTATTATGTCATTATGCAATATTGATGAAGATATGATGAACTTTTGATTACAAAGATTAAGTCTATTATATGTCTTTATGCAAATATTGATGAAAAATAGAATATATCTTTGAATATTCCGCAGTATTGGTCTTTCCCTGATCCACTTCTATGTGAAAGTACTGTGTGGCTCCGTAAGTTCTCTTATGTTGAGCATTTCCGATTAAATTGATCATGGGTCCTCTTGTGGTTAATTTAACTGAGTTTATGGATACAAATTCATGTTTCATGTAATTTGTTAATGTCCAAAGAAATCCTTATTTTCTTGTGAAAGTAAGGTCGCTCTTGTTGTTCTTTCGGGAATGACATTTTATGGGGGAGAGTTCTTAATTGAACTTGTGCTTAATTGCCAAATCTTTGTGGGGAGTGCGGCTGTGGAATATTGTAAGAGTTTTCTTGTATCTTTATAAACTCCTTGATGAATGCATTTAGTTTCTTCTATATGATTGCATCTAAACAAAGTTGATATGTTTTCTTTTAGTCATGAAGTATCTCTATTAGAATTTCATTATGATCCCACTAGTTTCTGTACCTTTGCCAATTTATATTGACAAAAAGGGGGAGAATTAATGTGTAGTTCACACTACAAATACATATGGTTTACGGATCATTATGTAAGGGGGAGTGGTTTTCATATGAGATGAAGTATTGACTAAGGGGGAGTGATATATATCACCATAGTATTGTTGTCAAAGTTGTGATACAATTGGACTTTGATGTTGTGTAATGATACTATGACACTGTATAATAATGATTGAGAGCTACTGTTTTCTCATTGTTATAGCTACGGATCTTCAACAACTATGATGCTGAGTTGAACACATTCAGAATCACTGGAGTACTTGGAAGTGACGAAGATTTCGAGTATTGTTGAAGAACCAAGGAATTCAAGCATTTGGATGAGAAGCTACAAAGTTTATTTATTTTGTAATCCATATGTATTGATAGTTTTGTCACTAAAATTGACAAAGGGGGAGATTGTTAAAGCACTGCTCGGTCAAACTCGTAAGCGTTGCTACCTCAAGCTTGTTGTCAAGTTTAGTTGCCAAAACTATAAGTCTTGATTTATAGTCTACTTATAGCTAAGTCTCGGATTAGGATAGAAAGTGTAGTTGAGCATTAGACTTCACGGCGTTCATCGATTGAAGACGAAGAAATACTAAGGGGAGCTTGTGGACCTTCATCAACAAAAGGTATGTGGATACTAGAACTCATCTATCACTCAAAAGTCTATCTAGTCTATCTCCTATTTGAGACAAAAATCGTATAGCTATATAGACTTCGATTATACACATTTGATATTTCGAGCCGAGTTTAACTCGCTTACAGATTTCTCGAAATATGTGTTGGTAAGCTTTCGCTTTAACCAAGTTTATCTTATATTCTTGACGAAAGTCAAAAGATGATCATGTGAAAATCTCCTTGTAACATCTTACATTATTTGTGTGAGACAGTCATTTGATGTAAACTCGTAATGTTTCGTATTGATCATTCGATCACTTGAAAATTGCTTTGAAGCTAATAGTTTCTGTGGGACAGCTATTGTCGTCTTCTGAGAATGTTTCAATGATTGAAATGGGAGTTTAGAACACTTAACCATGATTGAATTATAAGCACAATATGCGTACTTGCATATGTGTTTATCCAAGACCGGAACTTAGTATGCATACCCGTATGCATACTGGTTGGTCAGGTAAAGTCCGAGAGCTAGAGTATGCGTACCTATACGCGTACTGGCGAAGTCAGTTGAAGTCCGGGTACTAGAGTATGTGCACCTGTACGCGTACTGGTTTCAACTGAAGTTTGGAAGTGTATGACAGTATGCGTACCCGTTTGCATACTGGCCAACACAGTCCAAGTCCGGCTACTTAGGTATGCGTAACCGTTTGCATACTTGAGTGGGTTATGTTCTAAAATCGGTTTGTTCATGAACTAATGCATTTATATAATAAGGAATGCAATCTTTTGCAAACCGTGGCTATAATGTTCATGACTTGATTCGAGTGAATCAAAATCGATTTTGCTTCAATTGTGTCTTGTATACTTCTATGAGAATATAAACAATTGAACAACTCTAGAACTAGTTTCATTTGAGTCATTTGAACTAGTTATGGTTAAGATGAATATGGTTGATATGAAAGTGTTCATGTGGCTAACTTCGGTTAAATATTGTTGATCCAATAAGGTGCACACGTTTAGGTATGGTTACCCATATCTAAATGAAGTCACTTTTCATTTGTGTGTAACAAGCTAAGTTCGATCTAATGGTTGAAAGATATTAGCTTGAGTCTAATCAGGTTTTCATCTAACGGTGAATATTAAATGCTTTGTAAGGTAACTTAGATTGCAAACCCCTATTTGAAGACTATATAAAGGAGAACTATAGCAACTGGGAAACCTAATCCACACACCTCATGTGTGATACTAGTTGCGACTAGAGTCGATTCTCCTTTAACCTTAGGTTTTTCACGAAACCCTGCAGGTTAACGACTTGAAGACTTCATTGGGATTGTGAAGCCAGACCCAAATATTTTCTATGTAGTTGTGTGTTCTGATCTTGCTGTTTTCTATCGTATTGAGTATTATCTTCTCTAAGATTTGCTCGAGATTTATTCTCCGATAGGCAAGATAAAAAGTAGTCACAAACATCTTCGTCTCATCGTTTGTGATTCCGCAATATCTTGTTTCGCGACCATACGATTAAGATTATTGTGAGGTGATTGATATTTCTAGGTTGTTCTTCGGGAATATAAGTCCGGTATATCAATTGGTTCCTGTTCACCTTGATTTATCAAAAGACGGAACAAAAACTCATAGGTTTATCCGTGGGAGACAGATTTATCTATTCAATATATTAGAAGTGAAAAATGAAAGTGATGGAAAAATGTGGTGAGTTGCACCGCTATCGACTATCCATATATATTAGTAGAACGGGATAAAACAAACCTGCAAAATTGGCATATGAAGTTATGTCACTGCTTTAAATTTTCCAACTCAAGAGATGATACGAGCATATTGAGCAGCGGTGGTAGCGGATGAAGTAGATGCAGGAGCAACAACAGCAGTAGGAGTGTGTGATTATGAATCTATCGACTTTGGAAAGTCTTTGAGATAGCCAATCAACTTCTAGCAGGTAAGCTTGGTGTGTCCATGCTTGTTGCAGTGCTCACAAAATGGTCGTGAACGTTTGTTGTTGTCGATGTGTGGAAAAAACCTTTGATTTATGGGATCATTGCGGGATGCATTCAATATTGCTGATTCAACTGAAATAATAAATGAAAAGTTGACACCTTGTTGTCCTTCCTCTTATCTAACAAGATGATACAATTTGGCAGCACAGGGCATAGGCTCCATCAACAAAAACTGGCTTCATATTTGAGCAAATCGATCTATAGTCCCTGAAGAAACTCCAAGGACCTGTCTTAACTGTGATTATCCATAAATCTCTTGCCTGCTCCACAGATACATGGTTCATTTGATCCCATAAAGATTTGAGACTAGTACAATACATTGTGACACTTAAGTTGCCTTGTGTAAGTGAAGAAATGGATTGTTTGAAAGCATAAAGCTTAGGAGCATTTGTGCAAGAAAAGCATGCTTTGAGATCCAACTGCATATCACGAGCTAAAGGAAAATACATGATACTTGGTTGGATTTATTGATCAACATAGTTGGAGATCTAGCTGCCAACCAAATCATCACATCGTATTCAAGCAGGGACATTTGATTCGGATGTTGGTTTCTTGACTATACCATCTATATAGCCTAGCTTAGCTTTTGCACTTAGGGCTTTAGTTATGCCCCTTCCTCAAAGGAGTGATGATCACAGTAGTAGGATTATCATCAGGATGAACATAGTAAGGACTGGTTTTGGGATACCTGAATCCTTGTTAGATGTAGTGATGCTGGGAGATGCCATTTAAGAGGTTAGATCGCCTTCGATAACCATGGAGATGCGGATAAATTTTTTTTATCTAACCCAGCTCTAGTATACCATAAGGAAATATTGAGATATAATCTTGTTTCTCTCAGATGAGTTTGATTGATTGATATTTATTTATATTTATATTAGATTCAAGATACGTAGGTTTACAAAAATAAAGATAAACAACAACAAAATTGAAAGAATAGGAAGGCTATACATATCGAGCTAAAAGGAAGGAAGGAAAACTGACTTGGTTACAACAACCTGACTTAGTAACAATAGTCTAAGTTGATTGAGATATAACTGTTGGAATTTCATCTCCTTAATCAAGAAACTTTATGCATAAACATGATTATAAAGTACCCATTAGATGAAATAAAAATAACTCTAGTCTTAACATGTTCTGCAACAAAACATCATGTATACAAGCATATTTCAGTTCATAAGCTGCTTATACACCACCACAAGAACAAACAGTTCATGCTAATCAGATTAGAAGAAGAAATAGAAAAACAGTCACATCATAAAGGCAATGCATGACATGTTAATACTTCTATTTCCTCACCTCCTTAATGATGGATGAAAACAGATTTTTCCTTTTAAAACAAATGAGGCTAGAAGTGAGTCCTTGTCATGCTAGCCACATGTCACTTCAACCTTTCCATCATGAGTTGGAGGACACCTCATGGCTTCAATGGACAACACATAGGACATCTCATGTAAAGATTAGCTTAACAATAAACAAGATTATATACATGATTAGGACATATAATCATACCATAATTTGCATTACACTAAACTGGATTAACTTAAACTAATTAAGAATTACCTTAAGCCAAACATGATTTGTTGCTAAACCAATAAAAAGTCTAACATATCCCACTTTGGTTAGCAACAAACTCTTTACTAATAAATTGTGTGATCGAGTCTAAAAGGTACGCTAGGATTCGACTATAGAGACCCATACACCATTTAAGAGATGCATACGCCATTTCTACAATCAGAAAACTAGACGGGCCATTTTATACTCAAAAAAACTGTACTTTAAACTTTATGCATAACTTTAAATGGCTTAACCTTATGCGAAAACAAACTGCACTATAAACTTTATTTTTCAAACCAGGAAACTTATACTTGAATCAATCTTTATGTGCTCTTACCGCAACTTTATATGCTCTTACCGCAATCAATATGATTTCCTTTATAGTTTCGAGAGACGTCTCCGTCGAAACAAGTATACTTCTGGATCAATGAAGAGGCATGTTTCCGTTGACACATATAACAAGTATACATCTGGCTCAATTGAGATATGTCTAACATGACACTTAACATCTCTGAAGAGATACATCTCCGAAGAGAATAACTGGATCAATTGAGGTATGTCAAGACATTTAACATCTCCGAAGAGAATAGCTGGTTCAATTGAGATGTCTCTATCAAGACCCTTTATCTCCGAAGAGATCTTATCTTTTCTCAATATGAGATATGTCTCCGTCGAGACATTTATACATCTCCAAAGAGACCTGGCCCAATAAGAGATATATCTCCGAAGAGAAAACCTTTGTCACAAAATGAAACGTGTCTCCGCCGAGACCATTTATTCATCTCTTTATTGGATTAATCTCTGAAGATTATCTGTGTCTCAAAAGAGACCTTGATCTCCAATGAGATATTTATCTGTGCTCAAGAGAGCTATGTCTCTGAAGAGATTTGTTCTGTGCTCATAACGAGCTATCTCGAAAGATACTTTCTGTACTGATCTCCCACTAATCTTCCATTCCTTAAACAACATAAACAGCAAGGAAGCTAAACAGGTATCATGATAGCCAAAACTAATGTTATCATACTCCCACTGTTTTCTAGAACTTTGCCATCATATAATACTGTCTATACAAAAATGAAACATTAGAACAGATTCAATAACATCACAAATTCACCTTTGGGTAAACCATGATGCCATAATCTAAAATACCAAGTAATAAACAAACATCTTAAACTCAAAACCAAAACTCGGTAACATCGCAAATCACCTTTGGGAAGAAGTGCGACGTACATGAGTCAATCCTAAGAAGTTTAAGATCAACATTTCATGCATAGAAATAACAACTCTATTAAACCTTTGGGTTCAATAGAGCACAATATTCAATAAGTAGAAAACATGATTCATTCCAAATATCACAAATATAAATTACCTTTGGGAAAACCTCATACTCGTAATATCTGGAAAAATCATAAACAAACCTTTCCTTTATCGAAAACTGATGAAGAGCTTGTTTGCTACTTTCTGGTTTCCATAATTTGTACCACCAGCTCCTTCATCACTTTATCTACATCTTGGTCCTTGCCACATGCAACCAGTGCCTTGTAGCGCAACACTTTTTTAATTGATTTTCTGTAATAGTCCTTTCAAAACACCTAGACCACAGAAAACTTCATTCTGATTAGAAAACCCTTTCATACTCTCAAAGTATCTCTTTGGTGACAGTTAGTCGAGTAGTGGAAGGTACGGAATGTCTAAAGTTACAACTTTCAGAAAACTGCAAGTCAAAAGACATACATACCTTCTTAAAGTCCAATTATATACCAAGAAAAAGAACATATCTTGTACTTGATTGCCTTTACTAACCGTAAACCTCAAAATTTGACTCAACTTGCAAGCTAGCCGGTCATCTAAGCCATCACAGGAAAAAAGATGTCAACACTTAAGGAAGATGGTGTCTGCATCCGCAGCAAAACAGCCTTCCATTTTGCACAAGTAACACCGCAGAACCTTGTGAATAAGTCATTCTTCACTTAGGTCTGGCTTCCTTTCAAAAACCATATTAAATATCATTATACAAGCTTTACAAAGGTACAACCTTATGCTCCAGTCTAAGAACATCTCGAGTCCATATGATGTAGCTTCGAACATGAAGGAATGCCATTGACAGTCAACATAATTCCCACTACTGAATCACACTAAAGCAAGCATCTTCATCTCTTTCTTAATCTAGCCACACATTTTCAGATCCATGTAACGCAACACTTTGAGCATTGATTCTCTGTGGCAATGCTCCATAACTACTAAACCGCAGAAGAAACTCCATTTTCATTAGAACACTTTCATTACTCTCAAAGTATCACTTTAGAAATACTTAGTCGAGTAATGAAAAGTAAAGAATATCTATAATCACAATTTTCATAAACTGAAAATCAGAAATACCTTAAATTCAAATCTGCACCTGAAAGGTGCAGCCATTACAGCCAGAACCTTTTTCTCCATATACGTCGTTTCAACAGGTTTTAATAAAAACCCAACTGAGAAACAGTCTTGAGGAAAATCCAACCTCAAGCAGTCCACCGTGGGTAGGTAACCATGGCCATCACAGAGGTTTCGACATTCTTCTGTCAGATATAATCACCACCGTAAGAAGTTCACTATAACCCAGACTTTGATGACTTTCGTAAACCCTTACAGGTTCAGATCATAAACAGAAAATTATGCTCCCACTGAACTAGGGAAGTACTTACATCAAATACTTTCAACAATCGGCTACGGGTATGACTAGCAAACCCCCAAAACCCAGATACATTCTGACTTTCTGAGGTTGTTGTGTTCATTGATCTAAGAGATATTTTTATGTAGAAGAACCTTATACAATGATGGAGGTTGGTAAACTCAGACCAACTCATCTACTGCCAACATAAGTTGGTTGTTCTTTGGTATAGCATACCACCAGTGAGACCCAAAAATCCCGGAACAGAAAAAGTCCAACAACTTCATTAAACTTCAATGTAATACTTCCACTTGTAACCTTTGATGCTCCCATTTCGTTGTGCGCTTCAGTATGAACACAAATAACCCCATGGTATCAGCTGTTCCATGCCAAAGAAAGTAGCAATCCGGATGGCATTGCACGGACCTGATATGGAATGCTCCAACAGCTTCAAATGCTCCAGATGCACCATCTGCCAAGTTAGAATCTTGGCATGCGTTTGTGCTTGGGTGCTTGGATCATCCTCTGTTACTAAAATTTCTGCTGAAAACATCAACCACACAAACACCAGGACCCTTACAAAGAACAGAAGCAGCAGTAAGATAAATTCGTCTCACAACTGAATTGAGTGATTCTCCTACCACTTGAGTTAATCCCTTATTTTCCTTGCCACGTAAGCATCAAACCAGTCAGCGGCTTCAGGGGCGGACAATCTCACAAAGTCAGGTAAATACCATTCATTCCTTAATATCAGTTCACGTGTTTAAGAAAAACACAAACACAATTGGCATCATTACTCATTCAAGATAATAACCACTTAATAGGTTACAAAATAGTAGAGTTTAAACTTAGAAACTGAAACGTTCATATATCTGTTGATTTCATAAGGAGAACATCGATTATGGTTAAAACTTTCATGATTACAACAAACAAATCATGCTACCATCTTTAACATCAGCAAACCAAAATCACAACGGCACAATAGCATCATCATGAACACTTTCATATGTTAACCTTTTCCATCATAGATGAGGAATTACATAACTCAGATAACAGCAGAAACAGAAACAGAATTTCTCATGCTATTAATAATAAACTCCATAAGTAACTTAACTAAAACAGAAAACTGCATATACCCTAATTGAAGAACATGAAATAACTAGGGAAATATAAGTTGAATGTTGGAATTTCAGCTCCTTAATCAAGAAACTTTATGCACAAACATGATTATAAAGTACCCATTAGCTGAAATAAAGATAACTCTAGTCTTAACATGTTCTGCAACAAAACATCATGTATACAAGCATATTTCAGTTCATAAGCTGCTTATACACCACCACAAGAACAAACAGTTCATGCTAATCATATTAGAAGAAGATATAGAAAAAAAGTCACATCATAAAGGCAATGCATGGCATGTTATCAACTTCTATTTCCTCACCTCCTTAATGATGGATGAAAACAGATTTTTCCTTTTAAAACAAATGAGGCTAGAAGTGAGTCCTTGTCATGCTAGCCACATGTCACTCCAACCTTTCCATCATGAGTTGGAGGACACCTCATGATTTCAATGGACAACACATAGGACAACTCATGTAAAGATTAGCTTAACAATAAACAAGATTATATACATGATTAGGACATGTAATTATACCATAATCTGCATTACACTAAACTGGATTAACTTAAACTAATTAAGAATTACCTTAAGCCAAACATGATTTGTTTCTAAACCAATACAAAGTCTAACAATAACAACCTAATATCTTGTTCATATGCATCAATCTTTGGTCCAATTTTCAGAAAGGCCAGTGAATGATGAGTTTAGGCATATGTAATGGTGAAACATCTCAATAGAAATTGATGTTTTTAACACATGGTAGGAAAAAGTTTGCTTACCCTTTCTCATTAGCTAGGAGAAGCTAGAAAAAGATGCTATGGAGTTGCCTAACTTCTTACGAGCATTTTTAATCTAATAGCATCTCGACCAATCATTTTTCGTATGGTTGGCTAGAATAATACTCACAAAAATATTCGTTAAATGAAAGACTCGTCCAAATTATCTAAAATAATTAAACGTTATCCATATCTTAAAATGATCGGTTGTGATGCTACTACATGGAAAATGCTCTGCCAATATTTACACTTGTATATATTTTCTTTTTATTATGTATTATCTTTTTCCTTCTTGAAAAAATCCCCATGAAATTAGGAAAGTCGTATAGCAGCTATCGAAATAGACTGTAACTCGAAAGAAAAAATACGTGGCAGGGAATATTTAATCATCCGGTAGGTGAGAGAAACTGTCATATTGTTTTGTAGCGTAAACAAAGAATAGAAAGAATCCGTAGTAGATGAAGTAGAACAACTTTCAATAAAGGATATTTGCCTCAAAAAAAAATATCAGATCTTACAATTAACACATTTACTTTCAACTAGTTCAATCAGATATCTGTAGAAACTCTGACCCAGTAGTACAAATTCAATAGAATGGAGATTGCCGCCGGAGAAGTTCCCAATTATGATCGATACAAAGAGTTGAAGGCGTTTGACGAATCAATAGCTAGTGTGAAAGGACTAGTTGATGCAGGGATTGAAAAGATTCCCAGAATATTTTTTCGAACTCCTAATGAGCTCACAGAGGACTTGGCATTCAAAAATGAGGATGATGATAACAAAACTGATATTTCTCTGATAAACCTACAAGGAATGTCAATTGATCAGGGACAAGAATTTAAATTGTAAAAGTGTCTGCATTTTGGTTCTTATAGGAAAACTCTATAACTCGGACAACTTTCATGACTGCAAAACTAGGGAAGTCGTATAGGAGCCATCAAAATAGACCGAAAATGCTTTATGCCCCCAAAATTCCTCCCCCAATTTCTTCCCCGTGATGTGTCGTCACCTTAGTGGATGACCCAACACTAATGGACCCCTTGTTTGCTCCAGAACCAATAAGAGAATGCTACATCACAGGGGAAAAGGGTGGGGTGTGTGAGTGGGGTACATAACAGGGTCTGAAATAGACAGCAGTGCCATAGCGGTTAGACGGTAACTCCAAGGACAAAAACACGTGACAGGGAATATTTAATCATCCACTAGTTGAAACTGTCAGATTATGTAGTGGAAATAAAGAACAAAATCATTTCAAACAACTCATGCTTAGAAAAAAAAGAAGAGAAAAAATAAAATCTTAAACAACTTTCAAAAGAGTCCCGACAGTAATCCCGACTGAGACAAGATGTGGGGCCCATTTTGCCCGTACAAATCCAGATGCTAAGAACGCTGCCCTCCTGCCTATTAGATGTCTAGTCCGGATTTTAGTCGGGAGACCACTCGGTCAGTCTAGCCTGCCTCAACAATAAGTAGTACATACTGGAGGAAGGCAGAGCATATATTTTCTTGAGGTTGAGTCAATTTGGTGGAATCAGATCTTACAACACACACTTCAGCCAGATATCTGTAGAAACTCTGACCTAGTGGTACAAATTCATTAGAATTAATGGAGATTGCTTCTGGAGCCGGCGGAGAAGTTCCCATCTATGATCGGAACAACGAGTTGAAGGCCTTTGACGAAACGAAAGCTGGTGTCAAAGGGCTAGTTGATGCAGGAATTGAAAAGATTCCTAGAATATTTGTTCGAACGCCTGATGAGCTCGCAGAGGACTTAGCATTCAAAAATGAGGATAATAATAATAGAACTGATATTCCCCTGATAGACCTACAAGGAATTTCAATTGATCAGCGACGCAAGGAGATAATTGATGAGGTTAGACTAGCATCGGAGACTTGGGGTTTCTTTCAACTTGTGAATCATGGAATCCCTTTAAGTGTAATGAATGAGATGATCCAAGGCATACGGCGATTTCATGAGGAAGATGCAGAGCTCAAGAAACAGTTGTACACCAAAGATATCAGTCGAAAAGTGCAGTTTGACAGCAATTTCGATCTTTACAAATCCAAATCTGCTAATTGGAAAGATACCCTTCGCTGTCTTTTTTTAACTCATGATCCTATGAATCCAGAGGAATTGCCAGACACCTGCAGGTAATCTTCACTACCATATCAATTATAGACAGTACATAAAACACTAGTGATCTACTTCAGCATCAATAATATTTTATGTTTTCTAATCTCCATACAGGGATATAGTAGTCGGTTACTGGAAGCATATTATGAATCTAGGAGATACTCTGACTGAGTTATTTTCAGAGGCTCTGGGGCTAAACAAAGACCACCTTAAAGGCATGGACTTTTCTGAATGCTTGACACTTAATGGTCATTATTATCCAGCATGCCCACAGCCTGAACTGACCCTAGGCGCAACTCAGCATTCAGACCCAAGTTTCTTCACTATTCTTCTGCAAGACTGTATTGGTGGACTTCAAATTCTTAATCAGAGTTGCTGGGTTGCAGTCAAGCCTATCCCTGGTGCTCTAATAGTAAATATCGGCGATTTTCTTCAGGTAATGTGTCTCCTTGAATTCATATGTAGTTACTCATGCAAGAATCGTTCCCAACATTTGAGCAAGTACGGAATAGGAATTTAGGTGACAGTATTGGTTTAATTTCTCTCTTCTTTTTCTGTGGAGCAGCTTATCAGTAATGGCAAGCTTAAAAGTGCTGAGCATCGAGTACTTGCTAATCACCTTGGACCAAGGGTATCAGTGGCATGTTTTTTCAGAGGAAGTACCACAAGGTTATATGGTCCTATAGAGGAGCTGTCTGATGAAAACTCCTCTATATACAAGCATACCACAGTTAAAGCTTACACAGAACATTACCACTCCAAAGGACTTGGTGGTGTTTCGGCCTTAAACCACTTCAAGCTCTGAAGAGACTGGAGTTTCTTGAAATCGGGGAAGACAAACTACAATTGATGGCAGACTGAATATCTTTACTAATGTTTACTATTGTTTGTTTGTAATAACTTATCACCAAGGAGCAAGGTATAAAAGCAGGCATTGGAGCAACAAGACGTCTCTTTCTTTTTGAAGTGTTTTATAAGTTAACACTGGTGCAGAGTAATTAATGCGGTAACTTCGTAGTCTCAATGGATTAGTTCTAATGGGAATTTCAAACAACCATATAATATTGAGATATTCAAGTTCCTCGAAAAACTAGGATAAGTTTACCTGACTGTTTCTAAGCCTCGTTCCAGAGATATAGTAGTGCGGTATTAGAAGCTTATGACGAGGTTGGTAGATGCTTAATGGTTAATTATCACTATCCAGCATGTCTGAACCTGAACTTTTGGTCTAAGTATTCAGAGCCAATTTTCTAAATTATTGTTCTTCAAATTCATATTGGTGGACATCAAGATCACACCATCCCTAGAGCCATAATAGTGAACGCCAGTGATCTTACTGAGGTAATTGTCTCCTTAACAAATATAAATTAGTTAATGAGAATCACAAACTAGATCTGAATCTGTATTATCAATGGATAATAATTATCACTTCTAGAAAAATATCTACCAGGGTCCAGATGACAGACAACAGGTTGATATTCTCTGCAACGCCGGGTAATGGAAACCAATAAATAGAACAAACCAATCTCAATGAGGGTTGGAATGTGGTAAGAAGTAAAGTGAAAACACAGGTTCCAACTTTGAAACTGGTGACGGAAACGAGGCACTAGTAGCATAAAGCATGTTTGTACAGTCACTAAGGATTATAGTCTTCTATTATCATGGCTGTAATGAATTGATCCATGTTAGAAACATGGCAGGCTCCCTATTAGATTATTAATTATTCATTCATTTTTATGTACTGATGCCAGTCAATGTATTTTGGTTCTAACATTCATCTTTCAATTCAAAAATAATTTTCCTACAGTAAATATCTCATAAAAGAAGATTTTTCATTCTCTAACAGAGCAATGGATTTCTATGGAAGTTAGCAATTTACTAGAGAGATATAAATAAGCATGGTAAGACATTGAAACGAAAACCAAAGAGAGTGGAATAAGAGACGAACAAGAATGAGAATACAGAACCTTGCTTAGCGCTCCACAAAACATACAGCTTAAGATCCCCCAAATAAACTTGTGCATGGTGACCTTCCTGGCCAATACCTGAATTATCAATAAGCACGATAAAAGTTGTAAATTGATATGAAGAAAAGTATATATTTTCAGAGACTACCCAAACTAGTAAGGAGTATAAGTAACAAGTAAGAAGTTAATATAATAGGACTATTGGCACTTCTACGCAGAATACTAAATAACTTCCCTTGATTTTTTATTTATTTTTCGATAAATCATCAAAATTTACTACCAACAGCAGCCAAAAACATTATAACCAATCAACAAACTACAAAGACCTGACCGGTCACAACAGAATACACTATACAAAACGATTCTAAGTTAGGCAGAAAGGAGGAATGGAATCAAAAGAAATTGCCCTCTGTTAACAGATCCCCTTTCTTGGTCAATCTATCTGTTGAATCAACTTCACAGCAGCAATGTTCGAATTCACTAGCCTCAAACTGATCCCTTATTCTTTTCATCTTGCTGTGACACAATAGCATCCCTTATTCTTTTCATCTTGACTTTTCAAAGTTGGAATTTTGGTAAATTCTTTCGATTTCTTTGTTTATATAAATGGATAGTGTCGTTTGTTTATATAAACAGAGATTGCGAGTTCGTTAGAAGAACAGTTGTTTATGAATTCATTGCATTGGAAATTTGGAATGGAATACGACGCTTATAAAGTGATTCATGTAGTACTGAATTATGTTGTTTGATGACAAATACTAGTTTTTGACTCAATTTCGGATGTTCGTGTAATGTTAGATGAGTGAAACTTGAAACTGATATCGCGAAGGAGACTAAGCAATACACTTACAAAGAGGGCGCTCAGTTTGTGTTCATGGACCTTGTAATGCACATACTTGTTGTTATTATGCTCTTGATTTTACTGAAAGGATATCGTCTATTCGCATTAGTTCTTGAGACTTAAAGGGTGATTCTTATTGAGTTTTTGATTGTTGTATGAATGACAGACTACGTATGAGGAAATTCGTTTGAATGACTCTGATGTGGGTGACTAGAAGAAGTGGCTGAAAAAAGAAGTTATTATCTGGATTTTTAGTGATGGGTGTTGATGCAGGTTGTATCCTGTGGAGCTGGTGGTGCTGTGGTTGCTGGTAGTAACTGAAATGCAGTGGTCAATTGATTGAGGAGATGCAAATGCTAGATGTATGCTTAGGAATGAATTGTAGGCAAGGCTGAAATTGCAGAGAATGAGAGATGATATTGCAGGTGATTATAGAGATGATGCTCCTAAGATAGTGGTTCTGGTAGAGCTGAAGTTGAGTTTGTGAGCTGAACTGACAAGGGCTGCAGCTGTAATAGTGATCGGTGACTGAGATTGTGGACTGAATGGCGTTGGTGTTACTATCAAAGAAGGTACAAATGGGTCTGGTGGTTTGATTGCAATTGGAAAGGTTTGTTTTGAAGCTACAACAAGGAGATATTGAGGCTATGTTTTTCCAGCCATGAGTCTGAGATGGAATTAGAGGAATAGGAAAAGCTGTAGGATTGCAGTGATGGTGGTTGCAGAGAAGGATTGAAGCTGTTGCAGAAGCTACAAACAGAGTTGAAGTGGTTTGTACTGTGGCAAGACACGCAGAGATGGATTTGGTTTAGCAGTTATGGTTGAAGATGTACTTGCACAGTTGCAGTTGAAGATGGCGTAAGTGGAAGGGCATGGAGATGCAGGTTATGATTATGGCTGAGTTATGAAGTGTGAGGTGATGGTACTGGTGCAGTTGCAGTTTTTTATATGCATGTTATATTGTGTTGTGCATGAACCTGTGGTGCGATGGTAGCACAACTGACTATATGTCAGAAGATGTGTGTTCGACTCACACTAGGTTCACTCATTTGTGTATAAATTTTTTTTTTTTTGGAGACAACTTGGGCTAGTTGCTTTCATTTTTGAAGACAACTTTGGGCTAATTGCCTCTATTTGGAGACAACTTGGGCTAGTTGTTTTCACTTTCGAAGACAACTTGAACTAGTTTCCTCAGATTCGGAGACAACTTGAGCTAGTTGTCTCCATAGAATGGAATCAATGGAGACAACTTGTGCTTAGTTGCCTCCACTTTCGAAACAACTTGAGCTAGTTGCCTCAAATTTGGAAACAACTTCAGCAAGTTTACTCCATATGGTGGTGATGGCGATGACGGCGACGGTGGTTGCTAGCGATGGTGGAGGAAAGTGGTGGTGGTTGGTGTGGTCGACAATGGTGGTGGTGGTGGTCGGCAGTGGTGGTGGAGGTTGGTGTGGTCGAAAATGGTGGTGGTTGCCGGCGGTGGTGGAGGAAAGTGGTGGTGGTTGGCGGCGGCGGTGGTCGTTGGCGACGACGACGGTGGTTGTTGGTTGGGGCGAAGGTGGGCGACGGTGGTGGTTATTGGTGGTGGACAGCGGTGGTGGACGGCGGCAATGGTTGGTGAAGGTGGACGGCGGCGGCGGTGGACAGTGGTGGTGGACAGTAGAGATAGTGGTTTTGTATATACACTATGTAAAAAAGGGTACTTTAGTAATGTATTAAGCTTAGGGGTATAATTTAAGTTGATAAAGGTATATTTCAATGGGCCTCATAGTAGGAGTATATAGATAATGTTCCCTGGAGTGAATGCATCAGAAGATTTCATAAAATAAACAAATTATAAACACATAGTTTTAACTTCTAAGAAACAAATTGAACTCCTTACCGAGCTTTGTTGCGTACTACAATAGCAACAAAAGATGTAGCTGAAAGTGTTAGTGCACCAATTACCTGCAGTTGTAAAACAGAGAAAGTAACCATCAGTAGCGAATCAGGTTGTTCTTTACTGATCTTTCAGATCAATAGCGTTACCATTCCAACTCCAATTCCTCCTCTCAACGAAGACATACTTAACATCCTACAGATCGAGCCAAACAAGAATATAAATAAAAGTTGAACAAAAAAAAGTCCCAAGTAAAGTGACAACCACCAAATATAAACAAGATAAAGCAGAAAAGAAATCATCAAATAATGAATCACATATCATAAAAATTAAAACAAGATCAACAGATAAAACATGAACACCCCTAAAATTGACATCCAGACTAAAAACCCAACATTAATTTCTCTCATAGGAAACATATAAAACCAAATCTACAAAAAAAAAAAAAAAAAAAAAGAACAGAGAGAGATAAAAAAAGAAGAAGATAAGTTAGGGTTTAAATGATTTACCTTATAAGCCATCATTGGTGATCGGTCTTCTAATTAACTCATACAACAAAAATCAAAAGAGTTACGAAACCTAACAATGAACAAAATGAACAGATGGGAAAGACAAAAATGGGAAAGATTTGAAAGAACCATTTGCAGACATTAACTTTACCTTCTGAAGTTGAAGAAATTAAAACCCTAACGACTAATTAGCAGAAGAACAATTGATTACAACCCTAACATCAAAGGAAAATGGTTGAATAAGAAAATAATTTTGAAATTTAGATTCAAAATCTAGGGCTTTCAAAACGAAACGAAGTGACCCTGATGATTTTCGTTCTTCAAAATAATTAGTATAACAAATGAAGTCCTTGTCACGTTCAAGACATGGACGATCTACAACAAAAATCAAGAGAATAAAAGATTTTGAAGAGGAACATGAGAGAAGAAAGAAAACGTTATAGCAGGGAAGAAAAAGAGAGAAAGAAAAAACCGAGAATAAAAGAGAAAGTATGGATAAGTTTTACTTTACTTCGAAAATATCTACTAGTGAAAAAACACTACCAAACCATCGTTGTTCAAGTTAACAAAACTCACTTTACAACGAAAGTTTGACTTTGGTCCGCCACACTTTCGAGTTGTATAAACATTATGATTTTTACTATTTGTGTCGTTTCATAATGTCTTAAATAGCCCCTTTTCCACTAGTGAAACAGCACTGGTGAACTTGATGGACCTGAAGATTACATCATATTCAAAGCTGGCCTTCAAGACCCTATTACTGAGAAGATCCCAACTCAAAATACTAAGGCCCTTGCCTGTCAAAAGAAGCACAGAAGAATTTTAGAGAGTTACAAATCTAAGGATAAAAACCATAAGAAAAAGGGTACTAATATCAAAGTTGCAGTCAGAATGCAAAATCAGCACAATGACCATGGAAATGACAACATTATACCCTGCCAATATTTTTCCAAAAATCATTCCCAACATACCCAATCCCTATCAATCAATACCCTCTCTATATGATATTCAAGAACAAATCAATGAAGAATTCAACACCCAAAAGAAACTGCTTTGGGAAAGAAGAAAGAAGGAGACCAAACTCAAACTTGTCGTTGATCATATAACTCCTTCACCCCTTGATCCTAAGAGGAAAAACCAAATGATCTCCAGCTCTTCTGAACAAATGCTAAACATTTGGCACCAATTGCCTCCATCCAAGAAGAGCATCCTATAGGACAAGACCATGGAGTTAGAGCATTTGACCAACATGACTACTAGCAATCTTGTGGGAGCAAATCCATTCCAACTTGCTGAGGTACTCATTCAGACTCTTCTCTTAGATTTAGATTCCTTTAACATTCTCTATATTCAGATTCTTGATAATGTCAATATGGTCTCTCATTGGCTTAGTTATAACATGATCCACCTAGCCATATACTTAATGATCACTATCCATATGCAGAACCATGTTAACTATATCATTCTCACCTTTGCTTATCCTAGAGTCTCTTATTTTTGGCAATTTTTTTCCATCATGACTTGGAACTGCCAAGGCATAGGGAAACACAATACTAGTAGACATTTAAACAACATGCTAAATAAACATAACCATGATATCTTCTTCTTATCTAAAACTAAACAACAGTCTAAAAATCTTACGCATATCCTTAGTAACATATGAGTCATTAACTTTTGGTTTGTAGAACCAATAGGTAAAATTAATACTGCTGGAGGTCTGGCCTTAGCATGGAAAACTAATTTAAACATTACTATTCAGGATTTCTCTAACAATCATATTAGTGCCACTATTCATCCTCGCAATGGCATCCCTTGGCTTTTCACAGGGTACTATGGCAGCCCATACACTACTTAAGACAAAATTCATTCTTTGAAAATGATTGAAAACACTGACAAGAACAACATTCTACCCTGGCTTATAATGGGAGACCTAAATTTTGTGCTTCATGATTATGAAAAATTTAGTCAGCATCCTATTGATTCTTCTGAAGCTAATATATTTATACAAAAACTAGAAGAGGCAAATCTGACTGACTTAATAAGGTTACACTTAATGTCCTTTTATTTGGACAAACAGAAGATTAGGAAACCTTCTCACTTAACATAGACTAGATAGAGGTCTAGCTACTGATAATTGGCTAGATATATTCCCCAATTCTACCATTTCTAACCTCCCAGCTATAGGATTTGACCATAACCTAATCCTTCTCAATACCAATCCAAACTGGAAACAAAGCCATATAGCTTTTAAATTCTTTGGACCTTGGCTTAACCACCAAGATTGTAAGGACGTCATAGCTGAATGCTGGAAAACTAATCATAAAGGATCTTCTGCTATTAAAATAGCAAGGAAACTAAGAGATGTCAAAGTTAAGGTCAAACAATGGAACAAGGAAACTTATGGTAATATTAAAACCAACCTGGATGAAAGTATCCAACACCTTGATTAGATTACCAAGAATCGGTTTAATATAAATAGAGGAAGAGATATCAAGGAGGCTAAGAAGAATGTAGAACACTGGCAGAATATACAAGAGAGTTTCTGGAAGACAAAAAGCAGAGATCAGTTCATAAATACCAAGTTCTTTCATGACTCTGCGAAGAAAAGATATAGAAGAAACAAGATTATTTCCATTCAAAGGGATGTTGGTATTTGGCTACATGACAGTAAGGAGATTACCAACTGCTTCACCAACCATTTTGCTTCTATGGCCACTGCTGAAACCATTACTATCAATCAATCCATTATTAATCTTATTCCTTCTACCATAACCTGCACTGAGAACACTAACCTCCTTAGAGTGCCAGATATTTCTGAAATGAAATCTATTCTCTTTAGTATGGATGGAGACAAAGGCCTAATGGGTTCCCTCCTAATTTTTTTCAAGCTAACTGGGAAACTGTGGGGAAGACATTACTACTATGGTGCAGAACTTCTTCACCTCTGGTTCCCTCCTAAAAGAAATGAACTCAACCTTCATATCCCTCATTCCTAAAATTGATAACCCATTATCACCCTCACCCTCTAACTTCAAACCTATCTCTCTATGCAACACTACCTATAAAATAATATCCAAGCTGATTGCTCAAAGATTCAAACCTCTCCGACCTAAACTCATATTTCCCTTTCAATTTGCTTTCATCCATGAAAGGAAAATTTCTGATAACATAGCCATTGCTCATGAACTTATCCATCATATGAATACTTGGAAAGGAAAAAAAAAAGGGATAAAAGGCACTATGGGTATCAAAATTGACATGGCTAAAGCCTTTGATAGAGTCAGTTGGGACTTTCTTATAAAAATTATGGTCCAAATGGGCTTCAGTCCCCTGTGGTGTAACCTTATTCTTCAATGCATCTCTACTACCAACTTGTTGTGCTGGTCAATGGCTCTCCTGGCAAGTTCTTCAAGCCTACTAGAGGCCTCAGACAGAGGGGCCCTCTATCTCTCCTTATCTATTCCTCTTCTGCATGGAGGACTTGTCTAGATATCTTATTCATGCTGAATCTTAAAACCTCATTCATGGAATTCAGCTCATCCCCGATACCCCTACCATCAGCCACCTCATTTTTGTTGATGACTGCTTGGTTTTCTGGAAAGCCAATATGGAGGAATGCAACAATCTTATCAAAGTCTTCCAAGAATTCAGTCAATCTTCTGGGCAAATGATCAACTTTCCAAAGTCTGGCATCTTCTTCAGTAAAAACACAGATCCAGATATTGCTGACAGAATAAGCAACACCATGAAAGTTCAAAAAATTGACATCAAGGATAAATATTTGGGCTCTCCTCTCTTCACCAACAAAAGCAAAGTGCAAGCTTTCAAACCATGCATTGACAAATTGAAACACAGGCTAGCTGGGTGGAAAGCTACTTTGTCTATTGCTGGAAAAGTGATAAGTGCATATTTCACATATAATTGGTGTCAATTCCATGCTAGTATTTGTTGGATTTCTTGCAAATTATTGTATATTACGCTTGTTTCCTCTTATTTGTGTTTTATTAGGTGAATCATCTGAAAAGAAGTGAATTTGTGCTTAATTGTGCAATAAAAGAAGCTAGCTATAAGTGGAGAAGGGCCAAAGACCAAGTGGAACTCGTTCAAGTACAAGATTTCTACTTTTCATTCCATAGAGGATGAGAAGACAAAGACAGTGGCGAAAGAACGGAGTCATTCTGAGTTCGTATGAAGAAGTTATGAGCAAAACAAGAACTTAGAAGACTAAAAAGGGTAAAATGGTCATTTTCAAAGGGATTTGCTATTGGCACCCAACCGAATGTTAAGGGACACCATTTTGTTAAGGGGCAGACTGTTTCAAGGAACTGCTAAACGCAGTCAGTCTTTTGCTAGGGGGCGTCCATTCTGTAAAGGGGAAGGCATATTCAAAAATCACTAAAGGCACCTGGATTATTACTCAGGGCACCTCTTATTCTTCCTTATTATGATCATGAAGAACATGAGCTGTTCTTAATGGTGGTCATCATGATGATCACGATGGTGATAGATTTGATCAGCAATGATATTCGAATTTGAATACATCACTAGGTTCTTGGGGACGATAGAAAGCATGGGTACTAGCCTGATTTCGATAAATCAATCATACTCGAGTTTGGCAGAGAATTATTGGTTGCTGCCATTGAACCCGAGCTTGGTCAGTTGAGAGTCGATTAGTCTGTTGATGCTACCATCGTGATGAGACGGTGATGGAGATGATGCTGCTTCCATTGATTATCAGAAGTCGTGACTGATGGAGCTGTTGGCAGAAATCAGGAGATGATCGTGATGAAAATGCAGAGAAGAAACGAAGCTTGGTTGCTGCCATTGAACCCGAACTTGGAGATGATGATGCAGTTCAAGGTGAAGAACAAGTGGGTGTAAAATAGGCTTCAGGCGATGATGGTGATGAAGCTCACAAAGGGGAAGAACATTGTTTTGCTGAGAAGAACAAAAGGAGAAGCTCAAGCAAGTTCAGGAAGCTGCTGCTGATCCTGGCAGAGATGGAGAACACGAGCAAGGTCCGTTGTTGCGCTCGACAGGAAGAGATGAAATAGGAGATTGCTGCCATTGGCAGTGATAAGAAGAATGATCGGAGACGGCATGGAGCTGTGAACGAGGAAGGACGTGTTCAATGGGAAGACAGAGAATGAAGATGGCTCGGTGATGGTGATGGTGATGGTGATCGGGTTTGAGGAGCTGGTGATGAGCAGAGAGTTGCAGCGTTTGATTGCTGCTGCCACCATTAATGTCGATCAGAATCGGAGTTTGAACAGGAATAGGTGGGACCCATATCACATGGGAATGTTGGCTAAAAAGTATGGAACTCTGTAGAGAGCAGTTTTGGCGCGTACACTGAGTGAGAAGACGCATGGTGGGGTCGGTAAGAAAACAGTCCGACAAAATCAGGCAGGAAGACAAAATGTTTGACGCGTCTTGGGAAAGGTAATGATCCGATGCAACGCGGACCATTGAAGCTGTACAGATCAATGGAGCATACGAAGACACATAGGGTTCTTGGACGATCGAACGGATTGGAAATTCTGTACACATTTCTTAGGTGCACCCCGTTGCACCGAATCAGCACTGTTTAATTTCAAGATAAACAGAAATCCTTTTCACTGACCCTGCCTCTTTATCATGTCCGGTTTATCAGGAAAGAAGCGGTGAATTCTCATGTATAAATAGGGGTCGACTATGAGAGACGAATTCACTTCTTCCCTTACCATTTTTTCACCTAGTGAGAATAGAGAAACGGGGAGATATTTAGTTTTATTTTAACTATTTCTTAATTATTTATTTCGCAGTACTCGTAGCTAAATTTTTAATTGATTATGGAAGATTTTAAAGTCCTAAATCATGAAGTATTATTTTTTTTAATCACGTTTATTTCAAGTTTTATTTTATTACTGATTATCTTTATTATTTTTATTATCTAAGAATATTGAGGGGGTTATTAAAATGATCAATTAAATTAACTAATCAATATTTCTTCTACTAGTGTAGAGTTGTGTAATACGTGTAATTGTCACATCAACTCTTTACACAGGTAGTAAATCGCAAGAGCTGACAGAGAGATTTTGTTAAGCAATCGTGTGTAAAGATAACACTAGTAAGCAGGCCGAGCCTATGCGTCTGATGCTAGGATTAACCTGATTCATTGAGTGTAAAGCATTCGACTAATTTACACCTTGAGAGCTGGGTTGGTTGGATAGAATCTGGTAGTCGAGCGCTTCCGTATCCAGTGACAGTAGGAATCCGGGGGATAGCAGAGCTTATTGCTATTCTACGGTTGGTAACAATATAAGTTCAACAACAAATAAATTTGCATTTAATTAGGCTTCGGTTCAGTGACTGCGAAGGATTCCCTAATCATCTTTCTCATTATTGTTTACAGCAAAGTATTATTATTTTCTTCTATTAGTTACTTTAATTTAAAATCTAAAACCCCCCCTTTCGGTTACTTTTAACAACTAGAAACTCCCTGATCTTCGTGGGAACGAACTCCTTGCCATTATATTACCAGTTAATTGTGTGGAAAGAAGTAATTAATTTGTTGTGTAAACGACATGCACCAAAAAGTCATTATGATTCAAAATGTCACCTTTACTTCAAGTATATACCAAATGAACTGCTTCAAGCTTCCAAAGGCTACATGTAAGGAGATTAATGTTATCCAAAGAGACTTCCTTTGGAACAAAGATCAAGATAAACCCAAAGGCCTCTACTATATAACTTGGGATGCTGTTAACAAGCTTAAATAACTGAGAGGTCTAGGCTTCAAGAATATGGAATATTTCAACATTGCCATGATCACAAAAAATAGCCTGGAGACTAATCACTGAACCTCAATCCCTCTGGAGCTTCTCTATGAAGGCCTCTCACTTCCCTAACCAAGAAGTTATAAGAATGGATACCAAACCAAAACCTTCTGACTCTTGGATATGGAAAGGTATTCTTGAAGGCATTATTTATTCAGAAGTATTAGTTATGGAGAATTGGGAAAGGTAACAAAATTCACATATGGGAGGACAGATGGTTTGAGGGTCAATCTGACATCATTCCAAAACCTCCTAACTGCCCTTCTAATCTTATTTATGTCAGCCATCTTTTTAATTCTACTGGTGATTGGGATATAGGAATTTTAGCTCTTTAGTTTACTCAGGATGTTCAACATCATATCCTTCTTACCCATCACAATACCAATACTGAAGACACTATAATATGGAGACTAACTAACATAGAGGTATTCTCGGTTAAATCTCTATATGACAAACAGATTGCTGATAATTATGCTAATGATGTTCTCACTTCCCCTTGGGAAAAAATATGGAATCTTGATGCTTCTCCAGCCATCCAATTATTCATATGGAAATGTGCTCATGGCATACTTCCAACTATGCTAAGAATGCCAGCATCGTATCTTATATTGATCCAATCTGCAATATTTTTAGGAGTGCCAAGGAACATATCACTCATGTTCTCCTCTCCTGTCCTGCTGCTTTTGAAGTTTGGGAAAGACTATTTGGGAATTCACATCAACTATTCAGCAACTTCTGCTCTTTCCATGATTGGTTCAATAGCTGGTTTACCTCTCAAAATCATAATGCCAGCTGGAATGCTACCTATGCTACTATTTGTTGGTTCATCTGGAAAGCCAGATGTGATCTGGTGTTCAGAAATATCTCCCCTTCTGCTGATAGCACTGCCTTAAAAACAACTCAGCATATATGCTCCTCTAACAGAATTTTACATAAACCAGGGCACATCCTAAACAACATGTATTATCAGAATAACAGTAGTGAAGAACATTCTAGGAATGCTAGACTCATAAGACATCATAAGGAAAATTTTGGAATCACTATTAGGATTAATATTCTGGAAGTCAATATTCATAATGCTAGTGGTGATTTAATTCCCTATACTAACTTTGCTCTTCTTGCTATGTCCTTTTTCAAGCAAATGTGTGGGAGCCAGAAACTATAAGGACATAACCATTGGACTCAACAGAGCTACCAGAACAAACAGAGGAGCTTATCTAGCACTAGAATGGGGAAAGGAGTTGCAGAAATCCAATATAGACTTTGCTGCTGAATATGATGCAACTCTACAAGCCATTCAGAAAGGATACCAGATGGAAGTTCAAGAAAGATTTCAAGGAAGTTTTACTCAGACTTAAGAAAGGCATTTTGAAGTTTTTTTTTTTTTTTTTAGTCAGCCTAATTAAACTAGCTCCCCATCAAAATCTCTACTACTAGACTAGCTGTCATTTCCATTCAGTCTAATCTTCTTCAAAATTTAAATTGGAAAGGTCCTAACCTCCAACCGTTTTTTGATATCAATCCTTCAGTCAGTTCATATTCCGACTGCTGAGGAAATATGTAATATTACTGATCCGACTTTGGTTGTTCAACACGGTGCTAGAGTTAGCTGCTGAGGAAATATGTAATACTACTGCTCTGACTTTGGTGGTTCAACATGGTGCTAGAGTTAGCCCAGCTGGACACCTTTTGTAAGCTGGAGTTGTTACTCTCCCGGAGTTATAAAAAAATAATAATAAAATTGTTGGTTATGATGCTGGTGCTGGTATATTAAATCCAAAAAAAAAAGTCATCACCACTGGATTATTTACATTTTTAAAAAATAAAAAATAAAAAGTCCCCATGTAACCAGGAAAGTCGTATAGCAGCCATCGAAATAGACTACACTGCCAGTGTGGTTACGCTGTCAGATTTTGATTGTTTTGTAGTGTAAATAAAGAATAAAATCAGTAGTAGAAGATAACAAATCATCTTAAACAACTTTCAATAAAGGATATTTGCCTCAAAAAGAAAGTTGAATCAATTTGGTGGAATCAGATCTTGCAACCAGTTCAGCTAGATATCTGTAGAAACTCTGACCCAGAAGTACAAATTCAATTTAGAATGAAGATTGCTGCTGGAGCCGTAGAAGTTCCCATTTATGATCGGAACAAAGAGTTGAAGGCCTTTGACGAAACGAAAGCTGGCGTCAAAAGGCTAGTTGATGCAGAAATTGAAAAGATTCCTAGAATATTTGTTCGAACGCCTGATGAGCTCGCAGAGGACTTAGCATTCAAAAATGAGGATAATAATAATAGAACTGATATTCCTTTGATAGACCTACAAGGAATTTCAATTGATCAGCGACGCAAGGAGATAATTGATGAGGTTAGACTAGCATCGGAGACTTGGGGTTTCTTTCAACTTGTGAATCATGGAATCCCTTTAAGTGTAATGAATGAGATGATCCAAGGCGTACGGCGATTTCATGAGGAAGATGTAGAGCTCAAGAAACAGTTGTACACCAAAGATATCAGTCGAAAAGTGCAGTTTGACAGCAATTTCGATCTTTACAGATCGAGATCTGCTAATTGGAGGGATACCCTTCACTGTCTTTTTCTAGCATTGGCATCTCCTATGATATCTTTAGTGGAATGTCTTTGATGAACCCACTTAGCAGGTTTGTGGAAAATATTTTCAGTATCATTGGATTGTTCAACAATACTATAATTATCATCTTTATCATCAATGCCACTGACAAGAGAAACAATTGCTGGTTCTTCTTCAATCTGTTTATCTTTACTAACAGTTTCTGAAGGAGGAAGTTCCGCAGCAATATGATTGTCTTGATGAAAATCACTAATGTCATCAATAACAATATTAATTGATTCCATCATGAATTTGGTTCTGATATTATATACTTGGAAGGCACGACTATCAGAAGCATAGCCAAAAAAAATTCATTCATCACTTTTGGAATCAAGTTTTCCTCTATATTCTCTGTCCTTAAGTATATAGCATTTGCTCCCTAATGTAATTTTGAAGTTGTAGTAAAAATGATTCGAACTCTATGACTTGTGAAGATTCGAGTTTTTAAATTTAATAAAAATATACAATAATATTACAATTGGTGCAAGAGGTACTGGAACTAAGGATTCGGCCAATCTTCATAACATAAGGTTCAATTATTTATTCTCAATAATTTTATCTCAAGAAATGTAAACATGGACTCTTATTCTTGCCAAGGTAGATTCTAAAAACATTAGTTATAAATCGTAAGCATGGGACATCAAACATCTAAGCAAGCATGACCCATCTAATAAAATAATAACTAATTAATCAAAATCATATTTTAATTAATATTATTGCAAAAGTCATAAAAAATAATAAAACAAATTTACCCATGTATGAAGTTCAGCCTCCTCCATCGTCCCAGTGTTGGGGTTTAGCTCCTCATATTATAGACACTCTCAAAATATTTTTTATTTGCTCAAAAAGTGTTTACAATGGTGAAAATGGAGAAAATAGTGAAAAACAGGAATTTGCGACGCCCAAAATTCGTCACAAAATGAACGATAAAAGAGAAGTGATGTTTATAAACGATAAACTGGTTCTGCTATTGAAGAACGATAGTTCTTTGCGACTGTTTCATGCGTGTCTTATGTTCTTCGTGTTCTTCAGTTCTGCAGCAGCAGAAACAGCAGCAGCAGCGCCTGTAAATCTCTGATTCTCGCCTCCTCAAGCCTTCTCAACCCCCTAAACTCTCGACACCCCTTCTATGTGATCCTAGGAACCTATTTATACATCATTTCGACATTGAATCTCCTCCATTAACTACAAATAATCTTCTTTTATTCGGGTATATATTTTTTTCATTTTTATCATTGATTTTGATTTTCACGCATCTGCAGCTGTATTTCTTTCCTTCTTCCCCAGGATATCGATTAAGTCTTCCAAGCACGTGCAGTATACGTTTAAATTTCTCACAACTCGTGCAAGCTCATGTTTTTCCTCCAACTCCCTGTTTGGATTAAACCAAGTTATCCATCCAAATTTGATCGATAAAATCACCCATAATAGCTTTATATAGTCATATCACGTCTACCCATTCAGTTTCAGGAATTGAATCTCACTAAATCATGTCCAAACATCCGATCGAAATTCTACTGTTAATGAAAATATTTTACCGCCAATTTTCTGTTTTGAATTTTGAGAATAAAGTGACCCCCCCCCCCCTATCCAGTCCCGGTCTGTGTTTAGTAGCTGCTTGGAAATGGGTTACCCCTTATCCAAAGTGAGATTCAGAATAGCAAATATCCTCCCAGGTGCCTTTAACAACTTTTCGAGCCAATTTCACCGCAAAAGCTTATTTCTCCAAAAACACCTACAAAGAGATAAAATACGAAAATAAGTACAAAAATGGGTACTAACAATATACACAATAGAGATGAAAATAGACACATAAATGCGTCTATCACTCCCGAAGACTCTTAAATAGCTCAGATTGGGCTTTCTTCCATACCATAATTCATATGGAGTATGTAGAGTTTTTGACCTTAGATAAACTCTATTAATAAGATAGCAGGCTGTGAACACAACTTCCCCCCAAAAGGTTTAATGGCAAGTTTTTATTGTGAAGCATTACTCTTGCCATTTCTTGAATATTTCTATTATTTCTTTCAGCCATACCATTTTCCTAAGGTATAATAGGAGCAAAAAATTGATGAGAAATCCCAAGTTGATTACAGTATTCATATACTTTCGTATCCTTGAATTCTGTACCGCGATCGCTTATTACTTTCTTAAGTTTGCGACCTTGTTCATTTTGGATTCTATTTACAATAATCTTAAATTCCTCAAGTGTGTCATTTTTGTGCTTTAGGAAAGCAACCCATGTGAACCGTGTGTAATCATCTACCATTACTAAAGCATATTTATTTCCTCCAATGGTTTCTTGTTGGATGGGACAAAAAAGATCCATATGAATAAGATAGAGAAGAGCACGGGTGGCTATGTCTCGAGAAAGTTTGTTTGGAATTTTTCCTTGCTTACCCTTTTGACAAGCACCACATACACCTTCTACTTTAGTATTAATTTTGGGAACGCCTCTGACAAGTTCACGATTAATGAGCTTACCCAGCATTCGGTAGTTGATATGACCAAATCGTTCATGCCACAAATGAGGTGACTCTACCTTGGTCAAATTACAGTATAAATTAGACTGTATATCAAGAAGATAACAGTTATTCATACTTCTCCATCCACGAAAAATTATTTTTCAAGACTTGTCTTCAATATCACATCCTCCCATATTGAAGATAACTTTATGACCATTATCACAAATTTGACTGACTGAGAGAAGATTGGCTTTCATTCCTTTGACATAAACTACATCATGAATTTCAAGAATACCTGGAAGTTTGATAGTCCCCTTTTTGCTAATAAGACAGCTACTCCCATCTCCAAAAGTTATAGACCCTCCCTTGTAGTCTTCAGTCTTTGTGAACCAAGAAAGATCACCTGTCATATGTCTACTACAGAGACTATCTAGAAACCATTGGAATGGAGAAGTAGTTTTAAGTGCAAATGCTCCTAGGCATTGTACATCAGTTTTTTCAGATTGTCTCCTTGATTCTGAGTTAGGATGTCTTGTTAAGTTCTTATATAATCTCTTAACACGATTAATCAGATTTTTTCCACAACAAATCTTCTTAGTTAAACCACACCATCCTTTTTGAAGAAAGCCTTTGGATTGTTTCTTCCTATTCGATTTCAAATGTCGGGATGTTAGTTTTGAAGATTCTTTAGACTTACTTATATGAAGTTCTTCTGTATCTTTGACTAGTCCTCTATCAATCTTTTCTTCTAACATCTTGACAAGTACAGAATAATGCTCTTCAGTATCTTCTGGAAGAGTGTTTAATATCTTTGAAACGTTAACTGAATCATCCATCAGATTCAATTCTTATAGGTTGGATCGCACCAAACACAGATCGTTAGATCTTTTCGTGTTTCCCTGCTCTGATACCAATTGAAAAGACGAGGGTACCCAAATACACCACAATCTTTAAATTATCCACCTATAAGTCATCTTACCGAAAGTGATTGTCTATGGACAAAGTCGACACAATACTATAAATCGGTATTCACACTTTGTGTAATCGTCTATGGATACAAGATCGAGACTATACAACAATCAAAGTGTGATTACTTGATAATAGGTTCGGACTTAACCAAACTCTATAGGATCACTATCAAACTCTATAGACTTAACCAAACTCTATAGGATCACTATCAAGTAATACGGAGTTAATATTTGTGTAATTTACTTTAAATTATAATAACAACAATTATAATTGCGGAAAGGAAAAGTAAATGACACAACAAAATTTTGTTAACGAGGAGACCGCAAATGCAGAAAAACCCTGGGACCTAGTCCAGAATTGAATACTTTTAGAATTAAGCCGCTATACAAAATCTAAACCAACTTTGTATAGTTGAGACCAAGCAACTAACCCTAGTTCACTTAGTTTCTTCAATATCCCTGCGCTTCCGACATTCAATAAGTGCACGCACTGGAACAATTCCTTTCGATCGTATTCCAAACAGTAAAGGAACAACAATCTGTTTGGTAACAACTCTCTTGATTCTTTCATATGAAGATATCTCAAGTCATATGCAAAGGCTCTTCCGTTTAACAAATAAACTCATTTTCCTGGTTAGATCAATCTATCCAACAACTACCGAAGTAGAAGAGTTTAGATTTGCAATCAATCAATATAGATTCCAACAAGAAACGATAGGTGATGTCGATCTTACACAACTAATCAATCGAATAAATCCAATTCTAGTTGGATCCCAGCCGATCAAGGTTTGTGCACACCAAAAGATATGTAAACCAAATAATAAATCTTCTTTGTTTTCAAATCTTCTTTAATCTTCAATAAACACCTACACAACACCACTTGAATCTCTTGTGATCAATCACGCACAGAACAGAGTCTGTTAACAATGGATTATCACAAGATGTCTTTAAATCTAAAAACAGTTCTAAAGATCCCGTCGACACTTCGATCTACTTTGAGTGAATCTTATATCAGAAGAGAAGATTCTCAAGAATAAACAAACTAGGTGCAATCAAAGTTCAACAACCGTTAGTCAATCAAATCAATCGAAAACTAAAATAAACTGCAATTATCTAGTTTCCCACCAACGGTACTCGTAGAGCTTCTTGATCCCACAGAAGTCTTTAAACGAGTGGTCGTAAGAGATTTCACCTAATTAGGGTACTTTCCTCTCCGGATAGACGACTCCACCAGAAACAACAAAAAGATGAATTTTTCCTGGCTCTTAGGATAGTTTTCTATAGATGCAAACTTGGGTATTTATAGACCAAGGATGTTTAGATACCAAGGAATTTCCAAAACCGAAATATTCTTAAGATATGCCATAAATGCCCAAATCGGTTTTCATAATTCCTGGAAATGCTTTGTCCAATATTTTATGAAATCTCTCAATAGAAAATATCCAATTAGTAAATGCACATTACCAATTTTTATTTTCTAGAGATATGCATTTAATTACTGATAATTAAAGGATATAAAACTAACAACCTTAATTAAAAGATTCTTAATTTATTTCGGACTGGGATCTCCTTGAGTTATTAAGGAATATCTTTGAACAATAAAAGATAAGAGTTACTGTTCGTGTTCAAAGTATGTTGACATATTTTCTTTGTAAATCCTCTTTCATATTTACAATGTTGGAATTTCCATGGTTATCAACCTCTTCATACTCAACGAATCATTCAGACTCATCATATGGGTGAGGGTCAGTTTTCCAATTACAGACCTATGGTCGATTTCCCACGTTTTGATGGAACTAATCCTAGAGCTTGTATCAGAAAATGTAAGAAGTTCTTCTTTTTACACCAAATGAATGATGAACAGAAGGTGCACATGGCAACCCTGTACTTGGATGGCAAAACAGATGTTTGGTTCCAGGACTACCAAATAGGTAAAGGTATTTTATATTGGGAAGATTTCATTATTGATGTATGTACTAGGTTTCAGGAATTAGGTCATGATAATATTGTAGGAGAATTCAACAAATTAGATCAAACAAATACAGTTTTGGAATATCAAGAACAATTTGAAGAGTTGAAAGCTTTAATGTTAGCCAAGAACCATTCTCTGACTGAAGATTACTTCATTCATAGTTTTGTTAGTGGGATGATAGAGGATATAAAAATGATGGTGCAAATGTTTACTCCTACTACAACAGGCTATTTTTCTAGCTAGGAGACAAGAGTGTATCTTAGATAAAGCAGCTAAGACTCATCCAAAATTTTCAAACAGGTGTATTTATGGGGGGAAGACATTAAAAATTGCCAACAAAGCTCCTAATCTCACTCCCTTAGTCACTACTCCAACTCTTACCAGCCCAACAACAAGTCCTAAAATGAAGCCAGTGAAGAAGCTCACTTATCCTGAAATGCGCGCAAAAGCGGAGAAATGACTGTGTTATGATTGCGATGAAGTGTACACAAGAGGTCATATATCTAATAAGAAGCAATTGTACTTGATAGTGGCAGATGATGAGGATGGATCACAGTCTGTAGAAGCAGGAGAAGGATCTAGTCCAACTATCGTAGAATTGAATGAAGAAATGGAAATATCTATACATGCCCTAGATGGATACATCTCCATACGACCATTAAAAATAAAGGGGTTGGTTAAGAAATAAGGATTTACCATCTTAGTAGATAGTGGCAGTACTCACATCTTCTTGGACCCGAAAGCTGCACATCGGAGTGGAAGCCTTATCAGTTCTACGCAACCTCTACAAGTGACAGTAGCCGATGGAAACAAATTTCTTAGTTAAGCAAAATGTCATGGGTTCACTTGGAGTATGCAGGGGCATACATTCTCTCATGACTTGCACATCCTGGAGTTGGGTGGTTGTGATATGGTCCTTGGTGTGAACTGGATGCGTGAACTGAGCCCAATGGTCTTTGATTTCAAGAAACTGATCTTTCGATTTCAGCATCAAGGTAAGGATATTGAGCTAGCACGCCATAAGGAAGAAGTTGTTTGTCTCAAATGTCAGGCACCATGCTGTAAAGGTTATTTCAAAAGAGAAAGCAGGGTCTGATTGGTCAGATTTTTCCTTTAAATTCCACTACTTCTCAAAAGGTCATTGAGGCACCAATTGCTGCAGTTCTAAAGTAGTTCCCTACCATCTTTCAGACCCCTACATCACTGCCTCCGGAGAGACTCCGGAAAGAAGATAAGAGCGAAAAATCTGTCAGATAAGAAGGAAAATCTAAAAACTATAAAAGTTTCGCCATGTCAACGGGTGGGATTGACCATGGGATATTTGGTGGGCTGAAAAGAATTATTGCTTTTCTGATGACTCTTATCTGCCCTCACCTATATAAGTAAAACCCACATATCATTTCAATAAAATAAAACAAAATCTGTCACGTCTCTTTGGACGCCACACATATAAGTATCTTGGTTTGAAGGGTCTCGGCTTGTCTAATCGTTTAGAAAGCATAGACCAGCTATACTCTGTAGTCCTAGTCTCTTAAAGTGTGGAAGGGTCTCGTCTTGTCTTGTCTACTCTAATCGTTTACAACGTATAGACCAGCTTACAGTCCTAGAGTGAGCACAGTAAGTATCCTTACTAATGTTTTTGATAAAAAAGATATTGGCATAAAAAAAAGAAAAGTAGTGCAAGAAATAAGTAAAAAAATTTAATTGACGATTCTAAACCTGAAATGGAATTCCGGACTTGGGCACTGATGTGAAAAAAAAAAACAGCCACTCCGAGTCCTTACTAGTGAAAATGAGAATTTTTCCTTCATAATACATATAAAAGGCAATAATAAATTAAGAATGTAAATTATGTGACCCTAAGTAAATTTCATAATAGGAAGTCCTTCATTGCCCGATCTTCACTCTGGAAGTTGTAGAAATTTCGTTTGACGTCTGATTTCAGTGGTTGACCCCAACTATCGAACAGAAAAGACATGTCTTTCACCAATTAGAAAAAAAATTGGGATCCGGAGATTCTTTTTCAGGTGATAAGTCCATGTGAAGTTGAACTTGGAAATATATGGTTTATCAGCATCTATATATTCCAGTATTTTGATCATATCTCTTGGATTGTACTTCGGAACGTCTAACCCTTTTAACATGCGGTAGTAGGGACATAAACATTTTTCGTCGGGGGCATCGTCAAATTCTATACTAATTTTTTCCATCTCGTCGAGTTAGATGGATGAAGTGCGAGCCACGTCTGAATAGAGTAGAAACTATAGACTCTTCTTCAACTCCATTGCAAACCCTAATTTGTCTCGTGCGTGGGTCTGGAGCAGAGGGAGGAGTCAAACACGTATTTTTTTGGGTACATGCATGAGGACATCACAGTTAACGGTGGTGAAAACACAATTAATCACTTAGAATGCATGTGAGAAAAATGATTCTTTACTCGAAATAGAGAGGTGAAACCATGCCCTAAAATTAGTGAAAAATGAGTTTTAGGCAATGCGTAGACCCTAGAAAGTAGCCATTAGACAGTACCTCCATCTCCAATCCTCTATTTTGTCGAGACCAAGATGCTACACATCCCACGAATACGTCCTCTAAATTCATCCCACAGTAGGTGGCTCCATCTACACCATTGATTCAACTACCCATAGAAAAATATTATCGCAGCCCGTCTCCATTTTCTATTCTTGACCCTTACCAAATCAATCAGATAAGACAGTCTCCCAACATCTAGAAAACGAGAATGATTTATCCACCGAGGACGAAGGACAGTAGAGTGCACTGTGCGAGATTGGTGGGGGTGGGGCCCACTTCTGCGTTTCCCTATCCCGATGCACATAACGATGCATTGGGTCCGTGTGATTCCTCTCGGTGCCCACTCGGTTCTTAATTTTCGGTGGGTATAGCAAAACTCTCTAGAAAATGTTAAACCCAGGACAAAGCCAACCCTATATGCAACCGGGACTGTAGAGACTTGTCCAATCATGGGACACAGAGTGGCACAATTTGAATGGTAGAGAGGGTGGAATGACTCTAGGTCTCTAGCATTGGTAGTGGGTTGGAGAGGGGAGTGATCAAAGGTCAGGATTCATTATTCCAGATTTGGACTATAACAGTTGTTCCACTCTAAATGTTTTCGTTAAATCGTCTCATACCGTTATGTATGGGTCCCATAATTCGTTTTTTTTTTTTTTTAATTTTTTTTTTATTAACTTCAACGTACAGTACCTAAGGTCCACAACGGTCACTTTAATTTAAAATTTCAAAAGACCAAATGCTTTTAACAGACAGAGATTTAAAGGTAGATACTGGCAATTGGGGTATGGTGTATCCTACCTTCAATCCAATTCCTCTCGAAAGAAAAATTGATCGATCACTTTCAATAATTGAGATTTTTATTTTGGAGATCACCTTTTTCTTCCTTGAACCTAGAAATAGAAATTCGGAATTAGCAGCAGAATCAACAACGATGTTAAGAATTCCACAAATCCCATGGTTTGAAATTCTTGTAAGGGTTCCAGCAAAAACAACCTTTGTGTGCAAGTGTGTTTGCATATTCATGCGAGACATTATTTCTGCAAATGATTTTGCCGGATTTTATACAAAGCATGCGATCCAAAAAAACAACTAGAAATTTCTGGGAGTGAATTTTGGATAGATTCTTACCCATCACTTGGGATGGTCATGTTCGGAGTTCGCCTTTTATTTTACTACATCCATGAGGGGGTTGATCAGGCGCCCCGGATAGATTTCTGGGTTCCCATTTCCGAAGAAAATATTCATACATGGACACCTGGCGGGGAATGGAATTAGAATTATAAGATGAGCATTTTCTTGGAAGGGGATGGGGACAAATGGCCGACTTATGACCCGATATCCTTTGGAAATAACAACGACCTCCTATTGTGGCAGAATATGTGTTTATTGCGTTACAATACACTCACCAGAACTTGTACGGAAATTTGGGGGACACTACCGTCGGAAACATGGATTGCAATTATTCCTCACATGAGGAGCGCTGTCTCGTTGAAGAATTTTGGTGGACAATCGGAAACGTGTACTCATGATGTCCATGCCACTAACACATTCCTTGGGTTAAATATGTAGTTTTTTTTTTTTTTTTTTTTTTTTTTTTTTGTTGTTGTTGTTATTTATGTTTTCCTAAGTTGTGTTTTTTGTTTTTGATTTTTTGTTTTTGGTATTTGGATTTTTTTATATGTTGAAATGTACAATTTAGTTTATCAACATGATAGTGTTGCCGCTATATGTTGGGTCATTCTTTAACTAGCCAACCTTTAGTTTTTTTCCTTTTTTGCGTTACACCTATGGTCCAACCGTCCGGGCCAACCCAGCCGACCTAGATAATTAGTGGAAAAGTAAAATTATTTGGATATTTCCTAAGATCTCATTATATATTTTAGTTTGTTATGTTCGGAATGTATATTATATTCAAAAGGAAATTAGATAAACATGAAAATATTCATTCCATATCTCATTATATTGCTAAAAGATATCTCATTTTTAAGTAATATGGAAATTGAAATACAAAAAAAATAAAAAAATAAAAAAAATAGGTGATAATCTTTCTCATAGCGATTATGTAATCATAAACCTCATACTTTGTGGATATATTTTTTTAAACCGAAATGACGCATTGGTTTCGCCAAGTAGCCGCACCTCAGTTTCTCAACTGTCACACAATAATATGGTTAGGGAACACATCATCATCATTTTGTAGCTCCGTGGACTTTTGTCAAGCAACAGCTCTGGAAAAGACACATCTTGATTGGTAAATTCATTTTAGAGTGATGTAAACTACTTAAGTGAGTGGATGTTTCTAAAGAAAACAATTACACTCCTCGTTGGCTGTGGATATAATCTTTCTCATAGCGATTATGTAATCATAACCTCACTCTCTCAACTGTCGCACAAAAATCTAGTTAGGGCACACATCATCATCATTATGTAGATCCGTGGACGATGATGGCTTCAATATGCTTATCTCCGAGTCTTCCAAAGCTAATATAGAAGTGGCAACTTCTTCCTCTTCTTCCAAAGCATGGAATCTGTTAACGTTTTCAAACACAGGAGGAACTGACGGGTCAGAAGACGAGGTACTTGCCCCTTCCATAACCTGTTGAGCATTCACATCCACCTTAATACCTTCTTGAATTTCCTCAACTGAATGATTTTCTTTGTTTTTCCTAGATTTTTTTTTTCTCCTTAAAAATCTCCAAGGGAGCATTAGTAGTTTCAGTGTCTGTATGCACTTCTTCATTAACGACGTCACCTTTACCCACACAAACTCGATCCGGAATCTTCTTAACTAAAATTATAGAAGAATTTGTAACATGTATATCTTACTCAAATTCTAAAATTCATTAGACCACATTTTATTCTTTACATGTATATCTTACTCAAATTCGATCTTTACAATCTAGAGACTTTGGAGAATGAAGTTGAATCTAAAACCCCCAAAACTTGCAGAAACCACAACAATCACGAGACCAATGGAGTTGAGTAAAATATTACACACATTTAATAATATATGTGATCTATTGCTATTTTTGTTGTAGTGTCTGGAGGCATATCTCGCAGAGATTCGTAGAAAAAGATGGGAAACAGTTGAAAAACATCAGGAAGCTGTTGCTGGACTATGCCGTGCTCGAAGAAGAGAGAAAAGGGCTATTAATTATTTGAAGGATGAAAAAAAAGCTTTGGCTGCAGCGAAAGTCATGCGGGCGGCTCGAGGTAGAGCAAAGGAGGCAGCAGTTCGTCGGGCAGGGGACGCTGTGGAAACGACGGCTAAGAAACATCTTCTACGTAGAGCCAAGAAGCGCGAGATCCATGATCGTGTAAAACTTCTTTTCAGGCTTATTTCTGCATACACTGAAACTTTATGCCTTTATAACTAGGAGTTCGTTTTCTGTGTTAACCCTTTGGATGGTGAACTTATAGGCAGACCTTTTTTTTCCGGACGTTTAATGGGTTTTTTTTTCACTGGCTTTGACTACTAAATCCCTATGAATTAGGTTACTATTACTATCATCATTGGAGTTTTCTTTGACTACTAAATCCCTATGAATTAGGTTACTATTACTATCATCATTGGAGTTTTCTTTTCTTTTCTTTTTCTTTTTTTTAATAGAAAAGAAGATACATTAATAAGAACTTAAACTTAGTAAAACTTGATTTACATTACATTACATAAGAGGAGTATTTCATGAGATCTCCAGGACTAAATACAGTATATCTTACTAAAAAGGACTAAATCCAATATATCTTTTAAAGTGAAATTCTCCTTTGCACGATTTTTCACGTGATTAATTGTTTGTGCACCACATGATGGTGCGATTTATGTGTATAAACCACCACATCATTGAACTTGACATTATTCCGCAATGACACAAGAATTGAGAAAGCTTTGAAATATTTCGACCTGAAGTCTTGAATGATTAATCCAACAGTTTTACACAATCACACCGCTTCAGATTAACGAATAATTAAATAATTACTAAGAAAACAGACAAGCAAATTGTATTTTGCACGATATTTATATACTATATTATAGTTTTAAGTGCAAACTCTAATTTGCACAACACTCCCTCTCCATTTAATTTGAATTCTCCTCTGTACTTAATTAGTTAATTAACAAGACAATTCAAATGTCGTGAAGGCGCACCCATTGCACGATTGGGATTGGAATTAATCTGACTCAATATCTATGACGTCGGGATCTAGAGGACGCTTATTTGCTTTCTTTGGTTTCTCTTCCAGATCATCCGATAGTAATGCACGCTCTTCTTCCCATACACGGCCAAGTTCCAAGTCATGCAACGTGTTTGTTATTCGGTTTTGTACTTCCTCCAGATCATCTTTGTTCATCTCCCCTATCAACCGCATCACGGTTAATAACCTTTCAGTTCTTTCCTCATCTTCCAACTCTTTCAACTGTTGCCATGTCATAGGGGATTTAGCATTTTCTCTTCGTCGATCATCATCACCACCCATGCTCGATTGACTTAGAGTATTTGAATGCACAGTGACTGATAAATATATTCACCCCAAATTTCTGTCTAAATGTATTTGGAATTTCTCTTGAATAATTATATACCCTTTAATTTCCCCTCCTTTTAAACTACTCTCACTTGGTAGATACAATTATTCATTGGTATAAATTTTAAGTTCTTGAAGGGTCACGCCTATTCCCAGGAAACCCATCGAACCTCTCTAATTAATGTGATTGCTGGAATCTTGCAACAATGAACAATACTAAAAAAAAAAAGGAATGGCAAATTCATTAAAATTATTTTGTTTCCTTCAAAAAAAAAATTTGAAATAATTTATAGTTACAATTAGTAGCTAGGTGCCGAACTATGGGTCAATGGGTATACGTGTGGGACATATGTACTTTATTACTTCCTTGGTAATTGGGAATGATGTAACTGCACATTTTATGGGGAAATGATAAACAAGAGACAGAAGTCGAGGCATTAGAAACAACATTGACTATTGTGTAAACTGAAAAGTGTTTTTTTAATTTTTCAGAGAACAAGAATTAAGAGATTTTCTGAAGAATGTTCTCTTTGGAGGTAGGTTTTTAACTGTTTCTCCGTATACATACCCTATAAAATCAAGGCCGTCCGTATTATGCAAATTTTCTCCCTAGAAGGGTTAAATGGAAGTGCAAGTGGTTGTTTAATGTAGTAAATGCTCTTAATGTTTTTTCTCTTCCCATTTCATCAACGATTCACCGGCTTAGTTATCTCTTGATCCATCTATGCTATAAATACAAGAGTTTTCTTCTACAGGTTTGCTCACAAAAGTAAAAGAATTCAGGGAATAGATTTTTTTAGATAGAGATAGAAAACTAAGACAATGGCTGCTCAACAGAGAAATTTTGTTCGAAGGTATAAAAAGGGATTGATGGTGAGATGCTTGAGGTGGTCCCTCTTCTGTGAGAGAGAGATAGAGAACCCTCTCCCATTCGTAAAAATATTTCCAGGACCTTCATTTCTGAAACTGTTCCAAAAGAAGAAATAGTCGATGAAGAGCCTCCACCTTATCCATACAAGACTTGGTATACTTTTTTACGCAGTTTCGATGCTCTTCGGAAGGAGTGTGGTGAAGAGATAGCCGATGATGAGTACGACGAGGAGGATTTCTATAGGCATCTTTTTCCAAAGGTAAGGAGGTTCCGAGTGATCAACGGTGTGAAGACTGAGATCCTGGAGGAACAACCCCGGCCTATTGGATAGGTTAAAATCACGAGTACTTTGCATGTAATTGCTATCTCACAGTTGCATGCGTTAGGGTTTGGTAAGGGGAAAAGGGTATCTAGGAAGAATCTTGCAATCTTTATTTATTTTGTTGGTATTAATTAATTATTTTATTTAAATTATGTTCTTGTTTTTTTGATAACATTTTGTAAGATGATGATCGTATTGAAATGGCCTGGAATGGAGATGGATGTTAATTTATATGAGTGGTCTGTATGGACCGTATGGTACATTATATATTTATATATATATATTAATTTATGGTATTAATGGAAAAAAAATTGTGATTTCTTTTTTTCAAAGATGATCGACGAAATTGGTAGAAGATAAAGATGACGGCATCTAGTGTTTTATTTCCGCCCCCTTGACTAAGATAAAGATGACGATAACTAGTTTTTTATTTCCCTCCTTGACTTCATATCAATTCTTCTTGACTTAAGTCCAGTTTTCCCCTAAGTTATATGAAAAGAAATGTTTGATGGTGCTTTAAGTAGGAGGTTCTCCAGAACTCAGGTAATTTAATGTCCGACTCTTTATAACTTAGTCTTATACGAGTCCCATTTTCCAACCATAAATTAGTTAAAAATAATAATTAACCATTGATCTAAAATCCGATATTTGGAGACTATCTTTTTGTTAAAACTCTTTTAAAGCTGGCCAAAAAGTCAAAAGTCAAAACGTATACAATACATTTTGACTCATGTGCATTACCGGCAATTCTAATTAATTGAAAATTAGTAACTAGGGTTTCTTTGCAGAATGCAGATGTTGATCTCGGTTGTAATGAACTGAGTCTTTTCTGTGCAAATTCTATTTTGCATTAGACTCCCTCTCCATTTAATTTTGAATTCTTCTCTGTACTTAATTAATTAATTAATTTGATACTCCCTCAGTAGTCAGTCCCTAATATAAAGGCGGAGAATTCCATTCACTTTCCTGTTTTACCCTTTGTACAAAAAAGTTCCCATAAAATGGACTCTCTTCCTTAGAAATATATACCACCAAGCATAAAAAATATTAGATCATATAGAATAAAGAGGATGTGGTGTTTACAAACCGCAATCGCACATTAATATCTCCTTCGTCGCACTTGTATTACGTCTTTTACACTTTTAAATATGGTGCACAAACAGTTTATCACGTGAAATGTGGTGCAATTAAGCCAACGAGGGGCGATAGGTTCGAAGAGGTGGAATTAAGCCTGAATTGAATGTTAGATAATGGATGGAAGTTTTAAAAGAGTCATGATGGTTCTGGATACCGTGTATGGGGTATCGAACAGGCATGCAAGGTCTAGAGACAATGAGATAGGACCCTTGACCAAACACCATAAATGACATGGTTATCATAGAGAGTATTATGATCAGAAAACGGGTTATCAAAAGAATTAGGCGTATAAGGAGAGATTTAGGAAATGGCTCATTTAGGTAATCAGAATCTTCTAGGCAATATTGGAGAGAATCTTCCGGTCGATCCTCCATCAACGGCAGAGTATGAGCATGCCAAGAATCTTGCTCTCTCTCTGAGTAATTTTGAGCTTGAAAAGTTGAGAAATGATGTGAAGGGAGAAATAGACAGACGCACACGGGAGATGATCCGTCAGAGAGAAGAACAGGAATTGCTCCGTCAGAGAGAAGCAGAGGAGACTGAGAATCTATATGTTGCATAGAAGATGAAGTTTTTTTGAGAGAGGAGATAGAAAATATGAGGAGAGATCAGAGAGGCAAGAAAAGAGCAAGGGTTATGGTAGTGCAACTGAGAGTGATTCTGAAGCATCAGAGGATGGGTTTGAGTATCCAGTTGAAGAGGTCGATACCAGCGAGCTAGATTCTGATGGTAGAGAAGAGAAGGAAAGGATGGATAGGTATCATGAGAGGAGGTTGAGAAGAAGGTTCGAACATGAGAGGGCAAATCCAAAGATTTTTGCCAGAACAATGCATGAAGGGGAAACAAGTGACGAGGATGAGGAATTGCTGGAAGATGAGAGTGATGAGAATGAGACAGGAGATAGTGCTGAGGGAACTTCGTATGAAGATACATCTCCTACATCCTATGGTAGTGAGTACAGTGCACAATATGAAGAAGATGAGAACTGGAGCTATGATGAAGAAGACTTCTAGGGGTCTCTTTCTGGTTAATGAATGCCGCCGAATTTTCAGACTTGGTGAAGAGTTTGAAGATGATTAGAAGGTTTTTACAGGTTTGTCTTTCTCGATAATTGCTCGTTCTCTTCTCAATAGTAGTACTAGTGCTGGAGATGCTAATGCTGAAAGTGTTTTGTTTTAGAAATCGGGGAACTTTTTTGGGTCTGTTTAATATGATGTGTTTTGTTGAATTTTGATAAATTGATGTGAATAGTAAGATGTTGTAGGTAATCAACTTTAGTGCTGCTTTTTTATGACTTAGCTCTAGTAGGATCAGGAGCTTCAAAACTTTGTAAAACCTGGGAATCATAAAAAGTGGTATGTTTAATAGTATTTGCTTGTTGATTTTGAATGTAATTGTCTTTTTTTCTTTTCCTATTAAACTTCAGTAGTAGTGAAATTTATAAGATTAATGAAATATGTGTAAGTCTGAACAATCCTCTCAGTAGAAGAAATCAAGAAACCAATCATAGACAGGAAAAGAATATAGGAGAGATGAGAAAAGGCTTTACAGGGATGATTTAGAGGTTGCATTAAGACAGAAGAAAACACAGAGAAAAAAAACTTGGAGATAGAGTTAGCGCACTTGGAAGCGGAATGGAATTGGAGCTAGACTGGATACGTTGAAAGAATTGTGCTTGATGGTAGTGAATTTAGAAATCAAGGAAGTTTGTAGGAAAATACATGTATATGTTTGCTTCGTTATATATGTTTTTCTCCTACCGTACAACTAGTTCAGGATGTTGTTTGTATAACACATGAATATGGTACCATTGAATGGGATGCAGTGTTGCTGAATTCATGTATGAGTATTGGAGTTTTATTGAAATGCAGGGTTTTAAATTTATCGAGGAAATGCAATTTGCAACAGGAGTTTCTCCAAAATGCATCAAACTGTGTCAGACAACCATGTTTTGCCAATGTGGTGGCTAGAATAACTGAACAGGACTGTTGTAACTTTAAAATCTCAAGGATGGTTTATGGTTTAGTCTTATACTTGTATTGAGTTAGTTCAAAGGTAAATTTGTATTGGCAAAAATGACTGAACAGTAAATATCATAATTTTGTCCTGAAATATTTCGCACTTAATATTTTCCCACCTTTTATCCTAATCTACCCCTCACTTGGAATCAGGCCCTAACATGGAGAACTGTATAGTTTAACTTTCTAGACACGCTCTTAAATACTTCTCTCTATATATATTCCTTTAACATTTCTTCTCTTTAGTCAAAGTTTTTTTGAGTTGTTCCAAGTTTAGAACAAAAAACTAGGACTTCTAAAAACTAGAAGCTTAAATATTAACCTAGTGTAACTAGGACTCCAAGTTTTGAAGTGTAAATTGGCTTTTGCACTATATTTCACGTGATTAATTATTTCTGCACCATTTTTTTGGTGGTAATTTTTCAAGTGCAAATTGTCTCGTGCACTTTATTTCACATAATTAATTGTTTCTGTTGCACCATGAACTAATCAGAATTAGCCAATTAGGTGTGCACCTCTTAATGGAAATTATGGAAGGTTTATCGAATAATGCAGCGTCTAGAATTAAGTTTTGAAAATATGCTTGCATGGAGTAATGATGTTTCTGGAGAAGGTGCGCATGGCTTTGAATTGTCGTTAATAGCAAAGAGATGGGACGTTTAACCAAACGCCATAAATAACTATTAATGGTCTTATACTCTCTATCTATGAGGCTTCTCTCGGATCCTAAGTTAGCAGAGAGCAAAGCAATTATTTGAATCGGTAATATGGCCTATCAGGCCATTCTACAGAATTTAAAAAGGGAGGTCTGCCAATGTAACTTTCTGTCGCACCAAGCTGTAGCGTACAACCTCTCTTGGCCATTGCGTCAGCTGCAAAATTTATCTCACGATATACATGCTCAAATGTCATGTATGCATAATCATCTTTCACTGCTAACCATCTCTGTCGTACAATCCATGGCATAGAGTCAGCGAAGAATGCATGCACTGCACTTTTGGAGTCCGAACGCACACGGATTTTCTCATGGCCAAACTGCTTAGCCCATTCCAATCCGCTAACAACGGCTTAAATTTTCGCCATATAATTAGTTGTGGAGCCTAGACCGATGCTCAACGCCCCAAGCACTTCACAACTGCTACTTCTTTTATCAAAAATAAAATAAAATAACTGTTACTTCTTGCCACTGTACCCGAGCCAGCAGGTCCCGGATTACCTTCTGAGGCCCCATCACAACAAATTAAAATTTCTTCACATTCCGGTGGCCTCCATAAACACTCCATTGGGATTATAAGCTTCACAGTCCTATGTGAAAATCGAAAATACCGTAGAATTCACAAACCCTGGCATGTGTTGAACATGTGGCTTGTCATTCTCATTCATTCATTCATAGAAGTATTGACACTGATTCATAATCTTGGAAACGTAAGCCAATTTTTGTTAGTCATGTATTTGACAGAAGATATAAAGATCAAACATATATGGATGTTCATAATTTGTCCCTTTGCCAGATTGTAGATTAGGACTAGGTATGTATATGCCTCTCCTTCAAGTGAATTAAAATGGATAGAGAATCAAAGATGCAATTTCAAACATGCTGTACCTTATGCGAACCCAGAGCATTGCAGGGCAACTATTAAGAAACACTTGTTTTCAATACATTTTAGTCTTGTACATGTTCCAGTTTTTTGATTGTAGTTTTAGTTTATAGAATACATCCTGCATCTCCAGCATTATCGAAACACAATCGTCGGACAATATAAATAAGATGACTTCATCATATTGCATTTAAAAAAGTTACAACCGTTCTGTTCATTCAGTGTTGAGCAACATTTAGCAGCAACACTATCATTTCATATCCAGTTACATGTTCATAAACTAAAACATGCCCAAAACATTAAGGAAAAATTGTCTGCCAATTACAAGTATTTCACCATCTTCTTACCCACAAAAAATCCAAATACCAAAAAGAAAAAGAAAAAAGAAAAATAAACATAACATTCCCCTGCATTTTCAGTCTCCATTGCTAGAACCAAAAAAGAAAACATGATTCAGTGACTTACCAACTTCATCAGCATGGCTTTGTTTACTATCTTCATTCTAGCAATCCCAAGGCCGCCTTCAGATTTTGGACAATACAATACAAGATGCATGATTTGAGCTATGCTGTAAATGCTAGCAATTAGTAACTAGGGCATCTTTGCAGAGAGTACTGTAAATGCAGATGTTGATCTCCGTTTTAATGAACTGGGTCTTTTCTGCGCAACTAGTGTTCTTGTAAGGAATCCAGTTAGAACTGTAATATGGCTTTGTGAGAACTTTTAATGAATTGAGTTTTTTGAAATGGATGTTTAATGAGGCTAACAAGGTAACTTAATCTCTGTAGATCAAACTGTAGATAGTGTTGAAGGTAGATTCAATCCGGAGAGAATTTAATTTATCAGGATGTTGTAGCATTGCAGGAGAAAAAAACTTGGGAGAACATGAAGAAAATGCATACAATTTTCAGGATCTAATATAGTTTGAAGGTAGTTACCCTTCTGAAAATTTCTGCAAAACGATTTTTGCACTCAGATTAAACAATTTTCTTCGGTCAACCAATCAAAATCGAGGGTTTTGTCCACCCACATATTTACTCTTTTATCTTAAAAAATACCACCGAATACGTGTCACATGTGCGACTCCTTCACGAAATGTCAGTAATATTCCTAGCAAAAAGTAGCACGGATTACGTGACTCCAGTGAGATTGATTAACGACACTCAAAATAATGTGCGACCCCGAGCCGAACGGCTCTTAACTTAATAACACAGTTTTTGCGTTTCTTATTTGATGGATGTGCGACACATGAACTACGTGGGGCCCAAAGCCGTTTAAGCCGAGTAAACGCCGGCAGACTCTTAACTTAATAGCACCATATTTGCGCTACCCGAGTGATAGGTGTATGACATATCCGCGACTAATTTTAATGGGCAGATTAAGGAAAATTAATAACTAATGGATATTGTTTCTGGTTCGCATTAGGGATTCCACTGTTTGAAGAAGAAGTAAAACTAATTGAAACAACATCCTATTGAAGTCTCACGAATAGAGATTTCAAATCAGTTACACAAGATACTGTTTTTTAGACTGACATGAATCATAATAACTAATCAATTTTAAACTTTCTTATACCATACAGTTAATCGGCTACAACACAAACTTACTTCTGCTGAACCAACATGAATGGAAATCCTAAGTAGTCATTCAACAAACAAACCCCACGGAAAGGATGTAATTTCTGATCAGAACCTTAAAGGACCATCAGGAGTTTTTCATCACGAGCCTAATTAAAACTCTTTTACTGGAAACCCTTTCTCACAAACTTACCGACCAAATCAATACTCTTTCATTACAACAACCATCTATTTTATCGATCAAAAAAAGATCAACCGTCCCTGTCCTAGCTATTGATTGAGCTGAATGAAGTGATGCCTGAAAATTGGAAAACTCTGATCTCCAATAACTCAAATCAATCGTGCCTGAAAACTAGATCCCATATCGTTATGTATGTGCGACCCAAAGTCTATGTTTTGTTGGGGGCGAATTAGTCAACAGAAAAATGGAATGCTATTAAGTTAAGTTGTGGTATTTTGTGTTTCGTTAACTTCTATTGTGGTACCAAACGTCATTGGCCCTAAATTGGGTCGTCAAATTGTGTTAGGTTACCTAGAAGATTTTCATATTTTGGACACTATATAAATTAGGTTGTCAAACTGGTTTGAAGATTTTGGGTTGAAGTACAGACATTTAAGTCCCATGAAAGATTTTGGGTCATGTGACGTATTTAGGATCACGTGGTAAATTTTGAGTTCGTTGTGTAATTAATTGTCAACGAGGTAAGTTACACTTTTTGAGTCATGGTGTGAGTGTAAATCACATATCACTGGAGTCAAGCAGTAAATTTCCAGTCAAGTGGTAGATTTTCTTACGGCCCAACATATTTCGGTTCACATGTAGTTACAGTTAAAATTTAAATTATATGACCAATTTTAGACAACAATGCCAATTCTGGCCTTCGAGGCCAATTTTCGTGTCACGCGGCAATTTTCGTGAAAAAACTAATCCATGAATATTACATTACTTAGCTCATTTATTTATAAGGTTTTCATCCGGTTACCAAAGTTGAGATGTGAAAATTATTGGGTCATATATTGGTGTCGAGTAAGATAGACTAAATAGTCCATTCTTGTTAAATTATTTTGATGTTGTGTTTCATTCAGACAGGTAAAGATACAAAAAGAAATTAAGTTGATATGTTGGAGTAAACTTAGATACCTGTTACAGTAACAATTTTACTGATCCAATGATGAGAGAGATTTATCACCTTTAGGAGAATGTAACTACGTAAAAGTGTAAAACAGTGTTTTATCGGAGTTTTAATCCCATGGGTCGATGAAGTAGCTCCGTGGTTATTAGGATAAAACTAATGTAATTTTTTGAATAATTTATAATAATAGATAATTCTAAATTCACCTTTTTAGTTTATAAGTTTGATTTTGCCAAGTTATGGAAGTTTGTATCCCACTAAGATAGTCCAAAAGATTCCTACAAGATCTCCTTCGATGCTAAATTGTTTAGGTTATGCTCCTTAGCCCACTTGGATGTTTGCGCAGCAATCTTATTGCTCCTGCTTCTTCCGGTGTTGTTGATGTGCAAGGTCCTGCTCTTCCTTGTTCGAAATCACTTGCATCATATCTAGAGATTATAGCATAACCAGCTGGTTTTAACGATAGAAATCCAAGCTGCATCAACATTTATTTTGTATTGGTATTTATTTGGTAATTTTCATTCCTCGATAGGATTTTGTAAAGTTTCTTGCTAGCTATTTTTATTAGTTTTGTTTTTACTATGATTTTTCCAAAATTGCATGTCTCTGAATTTGCTAATTTGCTGATTGGAAAATTGTTTTGTGTATTCCTTGAAACACTTACATCTTTCTTTCCATATGAACCACTTTTTTTTATTTATAATAACTTCTAAGGCTATCATGCTATTGGGTGCTTCTATCTAAGATTTACAAATATCTAGAAACAATACAAAATTATTGAATTGGACTTCAACTGGGTTTAGGGATAATGCCTAAACATATTTAACATAATGACAGTGGGAAAAAATGGTTCTTTATGGTTTCATCTGTTGCACATCCAAAAGGGCATCTAGGAGATACATCCTTCATTATTTTAGAAAGTTTGAAGTTTGTGGAAACAGCTTTTTGCAAACATTTACAAGTAAAAATCTTAATTCTTTTGGATACATTCAGTTTTTTTAGCTCCAGAAGCGGTTGGACTCCTAAAGAGAGTCCAAACAATCATGCATAGTAATGTCATGAGTCCCAGTTCGAGAGAGTTTGTTTTTAAAAGTATAGGATTTGCAATTCAAAGAGGGCTTGCAGCGCAGCTTGTTGTGCGCTTACCTATTACGTCTGTGTAATAATTTGCATAAATTATACTAAACACTTATGGTCGCAGTGCTTATATTCAGTTTCCATGAGTCTTTCCAGAATTTGTCAGTCATATCTAAGTTATTGGAATTAACTCTGTTTTCAAGAAGTTTTGCATACATAGTTTTAACTGAAATTCCCCAGATTTAGTTAATAGCCATCGTAGTATGTTTGTTTTAGGATAATCATTCATATTAATAAAAATTTTAATGTTGCAAATTCTTTCTTCTATGATATTGGGAAACATCAAAACAATCAAAAGTCTCGTTCCACTTTTTAGTGGTTGGATCTAAAATATCTGCCACAAGTGTTAAATGGTTGTTGGTGTTACGGTGCTGTATGAGGTAACTACCTAATTATGGTATCCAGTTACCTTCCAAAACGTTTTTGTTATTGCCTTCTCCTACCTCCCATATAGAGTTTTGTTCAATGAGTTTAATGTGTTTGCCGATGCATTTCCAAACCTAGGAGCTATTTGGTGATATTCTAGTTCTCAATTCAATGAGTTTAATGTCTTTGCCAATGCATTTCCAAACCCGGGAGCTATTAGGTGATATTTTAGTTCTAAATGCACATTTCTTCCAGAAATATTTTGATTTCATTTGAGATGCACATAAAGAGTTTAGTTCAATTAACAGTCTCCATGCTAACTTGGCAATTAATCATAGCTAGATTCATGTGATGGGAATTTCTAAGTCCTAACCCTAATTTGTGTAGTGGTTTGCATAGACAAGAGTATACTTTCGGATAGTAACCTTTCGCATTGAATTCCTTCCCCACTAGAAATGAACGCGCGATTGGGGGATATTAAAACTAATTGGGGGATATAAATTACTTCTCCCAACCAATAGTGTCTGCTAAGGTGTGATTTTTGGGTATGAAAATACTAAAATACCCTTTGGTTAATTAAAAAACATTATGAAAAGACTATTATACCCTTTCTCCTAAAACT
>JAJJMB010017070.1:0-23995 GCA_023531105.1 Papaver atlanticum
ACAAGTTCGAGAATCGAATCCTATTACCACTATTTTTACTACAACTAAAAAACACATCATCAGACTCAATCCAGAGAAAAGTATATCAAAGAGTTTTATATCTTTATCTCTCAATTCAATTTGCAATCAACAAATAGGAATTTGCGAACCCGATTGAATATAAGAGAAGTAACTTGAACGGTACCAAAGACCAATGCTCAAGGATCAATCAATTTCAATCAACAACCAAAGGTTGGATTTCCCAATTTATCGATTCAACGCACAACCTGTGATATTTCAATTATATAACAAAATATAATGCGAAAAAGAAATAACACAGACACCAGAATTTTGTTAACGAGGAAAACCGCAAATGCATAAAAACCCCGGGACCTAGTAAAGCTTTGAACACCACACTGTATTAAGCCGCTACAGACACTAGTCTACTACCAATGAACTTCAGACTTGAATGTAGTTAAGACCTAATTAATCTCACACTGATCAAGGTACAGTTGCGCTCCTTACGTCTCTGAACCCCAACAGGATTCTACGCACTTGATTCCCTTAGCTGACCTCACCACAACCAAGAGTTACTATGACCCAAAGTCGAAGACTTAATAAACAAATCTGTCTCACACAGAAAATTATATTGGAATAGATAAATCTGTCTCCCACAGAAATACCTACGAGTTTTGTTCTGTCTTTTGATAAATCAAGGTGCACAAGAACCAATTGATAAACCGGACTTATGATCACTATAAGTAGACTAGAAATCAAGACTTATAGTTTTTATCACTAAGAATGGGCTTTATGTTCTTGATGATGTCGGAGATATAGATAACCTGCACCCACCAAAGTCATTCCTATTAAACTCTCTTCCAATCTGGCATCAACGTCTCGGCCATCTGATGATTAGTATTGTCTCCAAAGTTTTGAATAAGTTTTCCCTTCCAGTTTCGAGTAAATCTTTTGATTTTTGTCACTCTTGCCATGTCAGTAAGAGCAAGAAACTACCTTTTCCGATTAGTAGCACTTCTTATAATAAACCCCTACATTTTATTGTTTCTGATATTTGGGTGTCTCCATATTGATCAAGGAATGGATTTCGTTATTTTATGCTGTTCATGGATGCTTTTCCCATTTTACTTGGATTTTTCCGCTTGTACAAAAATTAGATGCTTTACCTGTTTTCCAGCAATTGAAAAACCAAATTGAAAACCTAATGAAACACAAAATTAAAAATTTTCAATCTGATAATGCTGGTGAGTACAAGAAGTTTACCTCTTTTTTTAACAACTCAGGCATCATCCATAGGTTTTCATGTCCGCATACATCTCCTCAAAACGGTTTAGCTGAATGCCGTATATGACACATTACCGAGTCAGGTCTTGCTTTGTTATTTCATGCTCATATGCCAAAATCTTTTTGGACAGAAGCCTTTTTAACAGCGTGCTTTCTTATTAATAGAATTCCAGCCTCAAAAACTGAGATCAAAACACCTTTAGAACTGATGTTTGCAAAAGTACCAGACTATACCTTCTTGAGAGTTTTTGGTTGTCTGTGTTACCCGTGTCTTCGTCCTTATAATTCAAATAAATTGGAACCTAGGTCTACTGCTTGTGTCTTCATTAGATATATCAGTTCTCATAAGGGATACTTATGTCTACATCGTCTTACAGATAGAGTATACATATCTCGACACGTCAGGTTTGAAGAAAGCACATTCCCTTTCTTTCCCAAGCAACAAGTTGATACTGTGGCGACTGCACAAACCCAAGTTACTAATACTAGCATACTTGCATCTCCGCCACTCGTCTCACGAAGACATGCAACAACACATTTGCAACAGTCGTTGTTACAGCCAGCTGTAGATGATCTTCAAACACAACACCAAGTAACTCCAATAGCGCCAGCTACAACTCCAACGGCATCAGTCAATGTAGAGAATTCATCACCCGCTACTACAACAAGCTTTGCTTCCCCAACTGCAGCTCATTCTCCAACTGCATCTACGACTGCAACAACAATATCTGGTGGTCTAGAACTTCAAGGGTCTGTAATTTCTCCACCAGACAACTCTCTTGCTGGAGTCACAAGTGATGTTGTAGAAACACAGCCTTCTACTCAACAACATCCTATGGTGACAAGATCAAAATCAGGTATCACAAAGCCTATTAAAAAAAAATTCCTTTCAGCGACCAAGCACCCGCTACAAGATAGTGACTTCATGGAACCCACCTGCTACTCGAAAGCGTGCAAAGAACCTAAATGGAGAACAACTATGGATGTATAAATAAATGCACTAATAAAGAATGGCACCTGGTCCCTGGCAAAGTATGAGGATGGTATCAATGTTGTTGGCTCAAAGTGGGTTTTTCGTATGAAACGACATCCGGATGGTAGTGTGGAAAGATACAAGGCTCGACTAGTCGCTAAGGGGTTTAAGCAGCAGGAACGGATTGATTATGGAGAAACATTAAGCCCGGTTATAAAACCTTGCACCATCAGACTAGTCTTATCGATTGCAGTCATGAATCATTGGCCGCTGCGACAATTGGATATAGAAAATGCATTTCTTCATGTAGAACTAGACGAAGAAGTTTATATGAAACATCCTACTGGTTACGTAGACCCTAACTACCCCAATCATGTGTGCAGGTTACATAAGTCGTTGTATGGACTTAAAAAAGCGCTACGTGCTTGGTTCTCTAAACTAAGTGGTTATCTTAAACAGCTAGGCTTTACAGCCTCCATTGCTGACAGCTCACTCTTTGTTCGACAAACATCATACTCTATCATCTATGTGCTTGTATATGTAGATGATATAATAGTCACATGGTCAAGTTCTTCCCTCATTGATAAGTTAACCACTGATTTGGGCAGTGCCTTTGCAGTCAAGGACATGGGAACTCGGACGTATTTTTGGGGGTTGAAGTAATCAAGCAAGGTGCCAATCTAATTCTCACCCAACGTAAGTATATTGCTGACTTACTAAGGCGTACTAATCTGGAAGGCATAAAACCTGTTTGTACGCCGCTTGCAGCTCAGTCAAAACTCCAAAAACAAGGCAGTGAATTTTTTTCATATCCTACTTTATATCGAGGTGTCGTAGGAGCTCTCCAATACTTGCATCTCACACGACTGGATATCTCAGTAGATGTCAATAAAGCATGTCAGTTTATGCATGACCCATATGTGGAGCAATGGGAACTTCTCAAATGTATCTTGCGATATTTGAAGCATACAATAGACTATGGCCTTTTACTAAGAGCAAGTTCTGGTAACTCACTTCATGCTTACTCGGATGCCGACTGGGCAGGAAATTTAGATGATCGGCGCTCAACAAGTGGCTACTGTATCTAGTTTGGGGGAAATCTGATATCTTGGTGAAAAAGCGGGGGTCTAACAACCACACCCAATATTTCGCTTAACAATCTGTATGGACAACTCCAATATAATTCAAAGAGAATCAACTAGACAGTCAGAATCAATCAATGGAAATATATCCAAGAGTTGTATCTTTGTTTCACAATGTAATCAGCAAATCAAACAGATAGAAATCCGTGAGCCTGATTATTATGTGAAACAACTTGAACGGTACCAAAGACCAATGTTCAAGTGTCAGTCAATTTATATCAACAACCAAAGGTTGGATTATCTAATTGATTGAACTACGCACAACCTGTGATATTTCTATTATATAACAAAATATAATGCGGAAAAGAAATAATACAGACACCATAAATTTTGTTAACGAGGAAACCGCAAATGCAGAAAAACCCCGGGACCTAGTCCAAATTTGAACACCACACTGTATTAAGCCGCTACAGACACTAGCCTACTCCAAGTTAACTTCGGACTGGAATGTAGTTGAGCCCTAACCAATGTCACACTGATCAATGTACAGTCGCGTTCCTTACACCTCTAGAACCACGCTGGATTCTGCGCACTTGATTCCCTTAGCTGATCTCACCCACAACTAAGAGTTGCAACGACCCAAAGTCGAAGACTTGATCAACCAATCTGTCTCACACAGAAAAGTCTATTGAATAGATAAATCTGTCTCCCACACATAAACCTATGAGTTTTGTTCCATATTTTGGTAAATCAAGGTGAACAAGAACCAATTGATATACCATACTTATATTCCCGAAGAACATCCTAGAAATATCAATCACCTCACAATAATCTTAATCGTATGGTAGAGAAACAAGATATTGTGAAATCACAAACGATGAGACGAAGATGTTTGTGACTACTTTTTATCTTGCCTATCGGAGATTAAATCTCGAGCAAATCTTAGAGAAGATAGTACTCAATCACGATAGAAAACAACAAGATCAGAACATGCAACTACAGAGAAAATTGTTGGGCCTGGCTTCACAATCCCAATGAAGTCTTCAAGTCGTTAACCTACAGGGTTTCGTGAAAAACCTAAGGTTAAAGGAGAATCGACTCTAGTCGCAACTAGTATCACACAGGAGGTGTGGGGATTAGGTTTCCCAGTTGCTAGAGTTCTCCATTATATAGTTTTCAAATCAGGGTTTGATAGCTTTGAAACAAAGCAATCCATATTCACCGTTAGATGAAACCTGATCTAAGATCCAAGCTAAGTTTTCTTGAAACCAAAGAAATATCTCTCCACCGTTAGATGGTCTTAGCTTGTTACACACAAATGAAATGTACCTTCATTTAGATATGGGTAACCGTACCTAAACTTGTTCACCTTTTTGGCTCAACAATAGTTAACCAAAGTTAGCCATATGAATACTTTCTTATCAACCATATTCATCTTATTAACAACTTGTTCAAATGACTCAAATGAAACTAGTTATAGAGTTGTTCAATTGTTTATATTCTCATAGAAGTATACAAGATACAATTGAAACAAATCGATTTTGATTCACTCGAATCAAGTCATGAACATTATAGCCACGGTTTGCAAAAGATTGCATTCCTTATTATATAAATGTATTAGTTCATGAACAAACCGATTCTAGAACTTAACCCACTCAAGTATGCAAACGGGTACGCATACTTAAGTAGCCGGACTTGGGATGTGTCCGACAGTATGCGAACGGGTACGCATACTATCACACATCCAAAACAACAGTTGAATTAGTACGCATACAAAATTTCCCGGACTTCAACTGAGTTCTCCAGTATGCGTACGGGTACGCATACCAAGGCTCCAAGACTTTACCTGACCTTCCCAGTACGCATACGAGTATGCATACTATACCAGTCTTGGATCAACATATACGCATGTACGCATACTATGTCTATAATCCAATTATTGTTAAGTGTTCTAAACTCTATTTCATTCATTGAAACATTCTTAGAGGATGACAATAGTTGTTTTCACTAATTATTAGCATCAAAGCGATTTTCAAGTTATTGAAATAATCAATACGAAATATTCTGAGTCTACATCAAATGACTGTATCACACAAATCATGTAAGATGTTACTTGGCGATTTTCACATGATCCTCTTTTGACTTGCGTAAATAATATAAGATGAACTTGGTTGAAGCAAAAGCTTACCAACACATATTTCGAGAAATATGTAAGCGAGTTAAACTCAGCTCGAAATATCAAATGCGTATAATCGAATACTATATAGTAATAAGACTTTTGTCTCAAGAAGGTGATAGAGTATAAATAGACTTTCTGAGTGATAGATGAGTTTCAGTCTCCACATACCTTTTGTCGATGAAGTTCCACAAGCTCTCATTAGTAGTTCTTCGTCTTCAATTGATGAACGCCGTGAAGTCTAAAGCTCAACTACACAATCTATCCTAGTCCGATACATACTATAAGTAGACTAGAAATCAAGACTTATAGTTTTGATCACTAAACTTGACAAATAAGCTTGAGATAGCAACGCTTGCGAGTTCGACTGAGAAGTGATCTAACACTTGGAGTGCCCGCAAGCAGAAAACGGTGTCCAAATCGAGCACTGAAGCAGAATATCGAGGTACTGCAATTGCAATTTCAGAACTTATATGGATCCAGTCCCTTTTAACAGAACTTGGGATTACCACAACCTCTCCAACTCTGTAGTGTGATAACTTAGGTGCTACATACCTAACAGCAAACCCAATATTTCATGCGCGAACAAAGCACATCGAAATAGACTATCACTTTGTACGAGAACGAGTTGGTAGGAAGGAGCTTCAAGTCAGGTTCATCTCCTCCAAGGATCCACTTGCAGACATTTTTACCAAGGGCCTAGCTTTACCAAGATTTCAGTATCTTCGGGACAAGTTGAGCACTCGACAACTCCATCTCGACTTGAGGGGGAGTGTCAAGGATGACTGTACCGGACCTCCTACAAACTCTCATCTAATTGAATCAGAAGACCACAACTACAACTGAGTCTAGTCGTCTACAATTGCTGCTGTTATTATTACGGGCAGTTCCTTTATTTGTTGAAACTGTCTTTGAATGTGTACACTGTAAAACCTAATGCCTGAGAGTATAAATAATAATTCCATCTCCACATCTTTTCTGTGGAAGATATTTACTAAAAACCTTAGTCTAAGTTGTTGAACACTAAAAACATTCAAACCCATAACTAACAATATCTCTACCACGCATATAATTAGTATTACTCCATCAACATACATCATCTAAGCAGAAACCCTAAATTTCATAAAAGAAAATCTGGATCTAATAACTTCATTAACAAAAAATTGAACCGAATCAAGTAAAAATGAGGGAGAAGTTATACCTGAGGATTTTCAATCAATCTAAATCTAAATCTACATCTTCAATTGAATTGAAGACTAGACTCCAATAATTCTAAATCTTCAAAGAACAGCTCCAGATTCTCAAACCCTAGAAAACCAACAGCCGTAGCAGTAATCATTCATAAGATGATTATTTATTCAGATCTAGTTAGAGATTTTGATAACCCTAGAATGAAAAAAAAAATTGGATTGAATTTTTTCCCAACAAATTTGAGATTTACAACTCGACTAGTAAGTTGAGGGATTACAGAAGAATAATCAAGAGAAGGGTGGGCTTATTAGTTTGGTTGAAACAACATCTAAGGATTCCTAATTTCTCCATTTCCATGGAGTTAGTTCCTTTGGTTAGATACGGAGACCGAGAGGCGAGAGCAGAAGAAGAAAAAGAAAGTGGAAATGGGAGAGAGAAAGAGGTATTTATATGCTCAATTAAATAATAATAAATTATCAGATATAAATCGATTATCATCAGTCGCGGGATCCGCTGTAGACTTAGGGCAAAAGAGTAATTATTCAGAGACCGCTATTAATAATCTTAGAATTTTTCCATATTTTTATCATATCAGAGACCGCTATGTTTGGTCAACAGTTTAACTACCGTCATTGAGGGTCTCAGATGTGGGTCATAGAAACCTCATCTTCCACTAGTGTTAGAACATAATTGTTTATTTTAATAAATACTTATATTTACCATAATTTGAGTTGTTATGGATTGCGGATCGCGGCAACTTACGACAACTTTGGCTTGGTAGGCATAATATAATTGCATTTCCTCATGAATTACGCCATATCTTTCCTTGATGTTTTCCCGGGGTCTTTGACGGGAATTTCCAAACTCTAGCTTGTAATTCTCCCACACCCTGTCCAAAAAGGTTTCAGGAGGTAAGAAACCAAGCACAACTTCACGACGGGAGCTGATATTCACCCAACATTTCTAAAATCACCAAATCTTCAGATGAATCAAACGCAGCCATTTTCAAAAAAGGATTTTAAAGGGAGGGATATTTCAAACAGAGGAAGAACAAAAAATCTGTTTTTCGGTGTGAATTATTTAGAGGCTACCCGGTCTTTTAAAGGATTCTACGTAGTGAGAAGGTCGACATGGATAAGTATGATCCATTCTTTTTTAAAAGCAAAATAAAATCATTGTTAGTGCTATAGACAAACTATGTCAGAAGTCATTATTCATGGGCACTATAGATTTGAAAAGAAATATCATTACACATGAAAATTACAGATCTATTTTAACAAAGAAATATTAAAGAGTATCATACATATTAAAACAACTAAGCCGTACAATTATGTTCCCAGGAAGAAATCAAACGACCTTTGTTTTTGGTTCTCCTGCTGGGTTTCAACGACAAACTTCATATCTATATTTAAATCAATGCTATTGTTCAAGTAAGGATTTTCTTCTTGACTTAATCCAGGAATTGGGTACTGAGGACTAATACCAGCGTGCCTCACAACTGGGTGATACCCCATACTTTGATCATCCAAACTAGAAGTAGCTTGACGCTTGCGACTACACTCACTAGAACCACCTAAGACCAACATACGAAATGTCCCATGCAGAGAAGCTTCCTCTTGGGATTTCTCAGTGCTAAAGGCACTATGAGATGTAACGCCAGTATCGGAAGGGCCATACGTAAAACGGTCATATAATAGATTCTCTAGTGCCTCATTCTTTTCATAACTTAGCAGTGCAAAACATTTCCACTGCTCCTGTAACATTATTGATTGGCAAATATATAAAACAATAATAAATTAAATTTATACTAAATTTTTTACAAAATATAGTTGTATTAACTAACCTCGGTGCCATGGATGTTACTCCAATCATGTCGATGACTTATATTTGAAAGATGATGTATTTCACGTATTCCATCCGAGTTGACATACAGAATTGACTACTCTATCATAGGAAATGTTGATGTCGGCTCCGGTTGGGTATAGACAAAGATTTCTGCAAACTGACTTGGAGCAGGTACATTAGGAACGAAACGAGAGATGCCAATGTTACCATTACCAACCTCTTCGTGGTTGTGAACACGACTCAAATATGGCAACAAAGGTCTCATGTTGATATGTTTCCACTAAGCAGCATATTCTGTATCATTTGCTATCAAGTAATGAACCCCTTCAACAATATCCTTTATTTTAGTGTTTGCAAAATTTGGAGGCGGACAAGGAATTGTAATCTAACCTAACCTAACACCTGCCTCAAACATCTCTCCCCAATATAAAGTGCCTCATCTTTCTGATCGACTACTCCCCTAAAATATATTCTCTTTCGACTAACCTCTCTAGATAAAACTGCATCTCCATTAGAGCTGGAAAACGGGCAGGCTGGGTCTGGCTTGTTACGGGTTACACGGGTTAAGGATAACACGGGCCAAAACCTGCGGGTCGATATTCTTCACGGGTGATCATTTCTTCAACCCGAGCCCATAACGGATAAAGCTTGCGGGTTCACGGGTTAGCCCGACTTGTTTGATTCAAATTTTTTTTTTTTTTGAATACGAAAGTTTGATTCAAATTTAATTAAGTTAATTTGTGACGAAACAGACAATGATATTAAGAAATTCAAGAAAAACAGTGAAGAGAACTACGACAAGATTCATTATATAATTATAATTGAACTGAACAAATTCTTACATAAATAAAGTTGCATAGAAGATCAAGACCTAATGGAAGATAACAACAACAACATAAGATTTGGGGAGAAAGAACAGAGGTTCGATCCCAAGACAACCTGGGTTAAACCTTACCTCGGAAGAACTTAAACAAGCATCTAAACAATAAAACAAACCAAGTACAAATACAATCCAAGTTAAGCCAAACACAAAACAGAGGAAATAAATCAAAAATCAATGAAAGAGAAATAAATAAATAAACCTAGCTAAACTGGACAGTCCAAGACCTTATAAACCTAATTCTAATCGATCACAAATTCCCGTTAACGTGTAAGATAAATTTACCTTTAGAAGCTGTTGTTAGTAGTGGTGGTGTTCAATATACACCGCAAAGCAAATAAAGAAACTGAAACCCTAAATTGATAAATAGAATTATACCATGAAACAAAACCAACATCTATAAAAACAAGATGTTCCTAACATTAGATATACAAGGGGAGAAAAAAAGGCTTTACCTTTCTGTATTTTTGATTGAACGAAAAAAAGAACAAAAATTATTGTAGGAATTCAATACATCTTAACCCAATAACTTAAATTAAATCACAACCCTAGTCTTCTTCTTCTATCATCAACTCAATTCTCTTCTCAATTTCATAAAACCCCAAATTCAATTGAAGTCCTAATTTCTTATAGATTTCTCAATTCCAGTTCTTCACTGAAAATAACCCTAACTATTAGTATGATAATCTTCTTCTTCATATTCTACTATTAAAACCCACCCTTAATCACTCATTTTCACTTCCAATCTCCAACTCAGAACCCTCTCATCAGTTAGCCGACTAAAACTCAGCGCAAAAACAGAAAGAAAAAGAAAAGTGAAGAAGCAAATCCCCATATCAGTTATTTGAGCTTAAATCCATTATTGTTAAGCTTCAATTTACACATGCAAAGAAGAACAGACGCGGAGAAGAAAGAAAAAAAGAAGATGGAGGTGGTGCTAGGAGGCGCAGAGAGCAGAGTGGAGAAGAAAGAAAAGAGGAAGGAAAGAAAATGAAATCTTTTAGGATTTTTTTTGAGTTTTATATCATAAACGAACGAACAGGATTAAATGTAGTAATCATATGGTGGAAATTATTAGGAGAAAACGGGTTGACATGTTTAACCCGCGGGATTACGGGCCAGGACGGGCTAACCCGTTTTCTCAGAAGCCGCTATTTCTCCAACCCTCGCCCGGCTTGTTTAGGACCCAGCTGGGACGGGCGCGGTTTTTTCATGGGTCGGGCGGGTCAACCCGTGGGTTTTTGGCTGGTTTGTCAGCTCTAATCCCCATCTCCATAGTGGGCATTGCGGACCCATGGTTGCCAAACAACTGCTCCAGGTGACACTCTCAAATCCATTTGTCTTTTAGCGTTGTTCACGGAATGTTTACCAGCGTCTGTTTGTTGCACACCCTCAGTAATTCTTTGATTTAAACATATTAATCGCAGGGTACATTTCTTCCGGTACAAATGATCCCCTTTTAAGTAATAGTTGAGAATTACGAAAGTAAATATAGTACCAATACTCTAATATCATCCACATTGCTGCCATGTTATTATCATCACCACTACAAACCTTGTCCAAGTTGTTTAACAATCTACCATAAATAAAGGAACCCCAATCATACCTACCAAGGTTTTGTAAGCTTTCGGAATCTCCCAAAACAACCAACCATGCTTTTGAAACGTTAGACGAAGTCGTTCCGGTGAATACTTGACCAATAACCCAAAGAAGAAAAATCTTGTCAATTTCTGCCAGTTCTCAGAGTTGTCCAAGTTTTTCCTACTGTTTATATAAGATGAAAGGTGAGAGATACATACAACTGAGGATTTACTATCCCAAGGTTTTTTAGAAGTTCTCGCTTCTCCGGGGGGGGGGGGCATTGGGCACCATCTTTAGAATTTGCAGATGGACGTTGTAGGTTAGCGATCACACCGCTAAAGAAACTTTCACAAAATTCTCTGGTTAACCTCCTCGAGAAAGTGATAGGCTCACCTTTACATATAGGAATTCCAGTTTACATTACAAAGTCTAAAGGTGTCAATCCTATTTCAAATCCTGGGAAATGGAAAGTCTTGGTTATATGCCACCATCTAGCTACTAGAGCATTTGTGAGTTGCACATTTGAATTCTTAAAATTAAATTAAAATATCGAGGAAACCCCACAATTATCTAGTACCTGAAGTGCGCGTTGATTATTCTCTACGACGATGTCATAATAATCCTTAATTTTCCCCCAACTAGTCCTCATTTTCATCTTTGGTGTTTCTTTACCCGATATATGGCTATCTCTACCTTTTTCGGACAATTTTTGGTCCGTCGGGTACTCCATATCATTATCTAAATGCACCAAACAAACAAATATTAACGTATGAATATAATTGTTTGAAAAACACCAAACAAATGTCGCGCTTTTGGAGTTAAAACTTAACTTGATACTCAAAACCATATCTTTCTAACAAATTAGGATTCCAACATTTCTAACAAGACATGCAACATCATTAGGATTATTTAAAAACGAATGTCACTAGAAATCAACCATGTTCATCAATAACTAACCAATCAACCATGTTCATCAATAACTAATCAAAATTAATCATGTTAAACAAATTTTTAACAAACACAAAGCAGTAACTAGTAGTTGTTGCATTCAATTTGTGTTAATCACCTCTAAATTTTACAAAATTAATTTTAATTGAAAACAAAAAACAAAACTAGGGTTTAAGGTTATATTGGATTACCTTTAACGATTGAGTTGATAAAACGCCTTCAAATCAAGCGCAACTACAAATTCACCGTTTCTTCCACATACCCAAACAAAAAAATAGTGGAAAAGCGATGGTTTTGGATTTTTACAGAGGGGGAGAAGAAGAACTGGGAAGAAAAAAGAATTGAGGAAGAAAAATAAATATGTCGAGTTCTCTAGATGTTTTTGAGGTTAAATTTGAGAACGGGCACTGATTAGCCGGTTCAATTGGGTTGGACTGGTCAAGATAAGGAGAATGGGTAATAAGTAACCGTTTATTTAGAAACGGGTGATGGCTTACCGTTATGTGAAGAACGGTTGATGGCTTACCATTTTTTTTTGCATAGAAGGGCTAACCATTAGCCGTCCCTGGATTTCTCAGGGAAAAACCGCTAGACCTAGGCTCTTCCAAGGCTGATGTGTAAAGGCATTAGGGAAGAGGCTGGGCATCTCTGTAAGACCCGGTCTAAGTGAAGTACTTGCTCGCTGATATGGGCCACTCTTTTTATTGCCGTATTCATCCACCACCACCTGCACCTGTTACTTTTAACCATGTCTTTTCACGGCTCCTTCCATTCTATTCCAAATCTATAAGTTCCCATGAAATTGTCTATCAAATTCCGAACGTCTCTCTCTTTTCAAGGGACTTAGCTTTTTGGTGACACCAAATGCTGTCACATGAGTAATGGGTAGGAAACTAGTTAGCTATGTTTGAGTAAGAGAACCCTGATTCCAAGTCACAAAAATATGCATGGCAGTTACTTGATCAACTTTTCAAGTACTCCCTACTGATTCCAAGTCGCAAGAAATTGTGGATGGAAATCCATGGAAAATGACATTTTTCCACCGAGAAATATTGCATTGTTTAATACTCTATCACTAGTTGCTAACGTGGCAGAAGGATGCTACTTGATACACCAGGAGACTTGGCTTTTCTTGCGGCTTGAAAAGCGGTGTCTTTGTCCGATGATGACAAATATCGCTTTTGAGATTAATCATTTAAAAGAACTGCAGTCAGACAATCGACATCATACGAAAAGTGAGCTTCCTTGTTCTGTATCAAGAAGCGTCCTTTCTTTCATGCTGGCAGTTAGTGATGGTATATTTAACAACACCAGCATGTTCCACGCATGGGCTACACGAGAGGTATAGTTTCTTTACTTATTTATTCATTTGTTGTGGATGAGGTTATTTCTAGATTCTAGTCTGAGGTTTAATTCGACTATATTAAGGATTATGTGGAGTATATAATGTTCGTACAGTCGCATTTTGTGGACAATATATTTTACAGTTTGAACGGATTTTTTCTTTTTGTTAAAAGTAGATATTTAACCTTCCCTTACATTTATATTATTTTTTAAGCAAGGCAGCTATGGGGTTGCCGATGGTGCTGAGAATCTTATATTTTATATCAATTTAATAATGGCCGGGGTTTTTTTTATGATAATTTTTTTTGACGATAAAGTTCAATTTCACGAAAAGAAAGATTGGATTCCATTCCGTGTGGAAATTCTTGGTTAACATCAGATTCAGCACCACCCTAACGAGCTCCACCAACAAAACCACCGCCACCATCAAATTCATACACCATTAGTCACCGCCACCATTTACTATCACCATTTACCATCACCGACACCACCACCACCTTCGCTACTGCTACCACCGCCACACAACAGCACCACCATCATCAAAATTCTAAGCTAGATAGCTAATCTACCCTTATTAATTCAACCTCTCCACTGTAATCTTTGATCGCAAGCACGACTCTCCTCCTCCTCCTCTCTACCACTGTTGCCATATCCACCACCACCACTCAACTAGCCAAATTAACCCAGTGTGTTTGTAACTCCCAATTTTGCGCACGAAAGTTTCAATCGAACAATAATCAATACTCAGTGTCATTCTTTCACCACCAACACCATTGATTCCTTCACCACCAATACCATGACCGGAACGACCACCACCAATTACGCCATACACTAAGCAATCATAATCAAAATCTCCACCGTATTTTTAGTTCGCAATCAATTTTGCCCAAAAGACTTTCAACGAAACAGGGTAGCATACTCCCTTCCTTACACCAACTCCCTCACCACCACCAAATCATACATAATACACAAATCATAATCATTTTTTTAGAAACTAAAAATAAAAATTATCAATTGATAGATTGGATCCCTACATCGTTCCGAATAAAAAATTGATTAAAAAAAAAAAACAGATAATAGACTTGAAAAAGCTTTAAGAATTCTTAATCAAGAATCCATACCAATATTCCCGGTCAAGAAGTTAATAAAATGCATATAATCCTCCCAAAAAATAAAAATATCAAACCCAATCATCAAATAAGAACTGGAACACATAATCATAAAGATGATCTAAAATCAGAACTTGAAAATAAATAGTGTGGTGCAGTAGAGAGGTAATAGGGACAAGAGTCAAGAGTCAAGACAACTGAGTGGAAACTAGAAATTGGGAATGGTTAACATGATTTATGAGCCTTTGGAATAAAATATTTTTTCTAATGGACACCTGGTTAGCATGCGTTCCCTGCTGTGGAGGACAGACAAACTGGACTGTTCCAAGGTGCAATATGTGGATTATACACTTCTCTTTAGTACCGAGAGTATTTAGTGACGGCACAAGGTGCAGCATTGCTAATGGGGTGCCAGATTATTGAGGAGCATATTAAACTCCATAAAAGACAGAGGATTTTTTATTTTTGTCTTATATGAATTTTGGTACCCTTCCCAGTAAACTGGTATCCCGATTAGCAGCCATGACAAGGTGTCCATAGGGTATGTGACACTTTACATACTAAAGCCTGATGTCTTAAGTTATTATGCCCTCCCTCCTCCATGGCAAGTGTCATCTGACCCCACTACCACCACCACCACGAGTATTACTTCCGCCATCCGAATGCCACTGTATGAAAAACCAGTTAAAATTATAATATTTTTACAAGAATGTCGTGCCACGGGTTATCCACTACAGCTTATTATTACTATAGAGAGAAAGGTAAATTGATTGTTTCTATATTCGGGGATCACAATTTTTTTTTTTTACAGTCTCATTGCAATGGTGTTTAGTTTTTCTTCGGTCGGCCCTCCCCACCGTGGCAGCAGTGTTCTAGTATAAGGAATTTGGTAACCTTGAAATACATAGTAATTTTTTTTTAATTCTAATCTTTTATTGCGGGATGACCGAGTCATGTTATATATGACGAGAAAATATAAAATGTGGTTAACGCAACAGTGTGGCTAACGTTCTTTCCAATTTCAATTCGATCAAATTGGGCCTTCAAGACGCAGGATACGATGGCGCTCCATTCACCTAGTCAAACAACAGAAAGGGAGAAGCTAATATCTGCGAGAGAATCGATAGAGCTCTAGTGTCATTCATGTGGTCTCAATTCTTCCCGGACACCAAGGTAAATCACCTCCCGAGAGTAGGTTCTGATCATACGCCATTATTATTAGATTCCATCCCGGCTAAACAAAAACTTCAGAAACCGTTTAGGTGTATAAGATCTTGGCTAACTTATTCCACTCTCCCCACGATACTTAGGCCTCTTGGAAATTACACTCGGGAAACTCTGCTGAAAATAATTTTTCGGGTCTTCTAAAGTCACTCTCCTCAGATCTATCTCAATGGAACTCGGATACTTTTGAAAATATTCATAAAAATATTAAGCTCTTAAATAATAAAATAAACAGTATCCATAGGTCGGGAAACATTTCCAATGACATAGAAAAGCTAAAAAATCTCCAAGATGAACTAGGAAAATGTTACAAACTAAAAAATGATTTCTATCACCAACTGTCAAGAGATAAATTCTTAACGGAATATGACCAGAATACAGAATACTTCCATGCTACTGCCAACAACAGAAAAAGAATCAATGATATAAATTCCCTAAGAGAGCCTTCAGGTCTTTGGATTTCTGATAGAGACCAAATCAACTCGCTTTTGATCAATCATTTCCAACAAATAGGCACATCCCAAAATGAAAATTTGATTTCGATTTAGCCAGCATAATAAAACCATGTATCTCCGTGGAGGAAAACTCTTCTCTGATACAAATCCCTACTGAAGAGGAAATTTGGCGAACTTTATCCAATATGAACCAGTGGGGTGCTCCGGGTCCGGCCGGTTTCCAACCGGGCTTCCTTAAGGCTAATTGGGACATCCTCAGTCCGGATATAATTATCCAAGTCCAAGACTTCTTTAAATCGGGTATCCTCAACAATGATTTCACCTTCTCATTCATAACTCTCATTTCGAAAATTTCCACTCCTCAGACTCCGGGAGACTTTAGACCTATAAGTTTGAGAAATACAGTATACAAACTAATCTCAATTTCTTTTTGCAAATAGGTTAAAACCCATACTAAATAAGCTAATCTCCGCCAACCAATCAGCCTTTCTTCCCGGAAGACAAATCACCGACAACATCAAAATAGCCCATGAGCTTATCCATACAATGAAAACTTCCAAAGCAAGAAAAGGTCACCTAGCGCTAAAACTATATCTATCAAAAGCGTTCGATAGGGTGGAGTGGAGTTTCATAGATAAGGTCCTCTATGCCTTTGGCTTTAACGAAAAGTGGATACAACTCATTATGCAATGTATATCAACAACTTCCTTTTCAATCCTTCTTAACGGTTCTCCGGGACCACAATTCACCACCTCAAGAGGTTTAAGGCAGGGGGACCCTCTATCGCCTTACCTATTTCTAATATGTATGGAGATCCTCTCCAAACTCCTAGAAAAAGAAATTAAAGAGAGAAAAATCTCCGGATTTCAAATCAACAAAAACGCTCCAAATATTTCACACCTATTCTTCGCAAATGATTGTTTCTTATTCACTAAAGCTGACCTGGGGGAAGCAAAAAGCTTACTAGAAATTTTACAGTTATTTGGCAAAATCAGGGGGCAGATGGTAAATCTGCAAAAATCAAGCGTATACTTTAGCCCTCACATCCACCCGAAACATGTGAAAATAATCGCAATTTTTTTGAAAGTCCCTTTGATGACTAAAAATGATAGGTACCTTGGCATCCCGCTCTTTTTTGATAAAAACAGAAAAGCCAATTTTATTCCCATCCTTCAAAAATACTACTCCACCCTTCAAGGTTGGAAATCAAAACTTTTATCTCAAGCGGGCAGAACTGTTTTGATCAAATCTATTCTCCAAGCCTTCCCAACTTATCAAATGCAAGTTCTTGCTCTTCCAAAAGAAACTCTTGATCCAATGGATCGTATTCAGAGGAATTTCTGGTGGAATAAAGATGGAAATAGAAGACAAGGAGGGTTTATAAAAGCTTGGACAAGCATTTGCAAACCCATTTCTCAAGGAGGTTTAGGAATAAAAAACCCACATCAATTCAATATTGCACTTCTCACAAAACTAGCTAGTAGATTAATTACGGAACAAGATCAACTATGGGTTCAACTTCTAAAGGCCAAATATTTCCCAAACTCACATGCTTTGGAAGGATCCAGAACTTCGAACTTGTCCGGGATTTGGACTAGCATAAAAAAAGGCTTAGATATGATAAAAGGAAACTACGTCATGCAAGTCAAAAATGGAGAGTCGGTAAAGATATGGGAGGAAAGATGGATTCCTAATTCAGAAATTGTCAATAAAATCCCTAATTTACAAGACCCTGCTCCAAAAATGGTTCAAGAGTTTATAACTGAACAAAACAGTTGGGATCATAAAAAATTAGATAAATTCTTCTACCCATAGGATAGGAAAAAAATTCAAGCTATACTTCCAAGAAGACACGAAAAAGACATCATCAGATGGAGACATCACCACTCAGGAAGGTTTTCAGTTAAGAATATTTATAACTTCCTAGCGAAGCAAGATCAAGATAATACTAGTCAATTAATTTTACCATGGGAAAAGATTTGGAAAATTCCAGCCATTCCAAGAATAAGACTCTTCATATGGAAAATGACGCAAAGAGTTCTCCCAACCTCAGCCAGATTGGGAGCACACAACCCAGACATTGAGACTCAATGTGATATGTGTAATAATCAAGCCCAAGAGACGGAACAACATTTAATTATAGAATTCCCATTTGCAAAAGCAATTTGGTTTGGTCTTTCTCTTGGAAACGTAATCTCAAGCTACAATACAGACTCAATTATATCTTGGGTTAAATGGTGGATCACAGAACCATATTTGACTTGTTTTACAGATAAAATCTCCACTATTCTTTGGTTCATATGGAAATATAGATGTTCGTTGGTTTTTGAGAAAATAAAACCAAATCCAACTGAGCTAATAAAACAGATTAATAGATTCTTAAACTCTACTCCATCAACAAACTCCCGGAAGGCTTTATATCCTCAAAAAATTCTTCTAAGCAGTCAAACCTGGTCTAATCTAAACACAGATTGGATTATTTTTATTGACGCCTCTTTTAAGAAAGAAGATTTGACGATGGGATATGCCTTCATCCTATACTCAGTGGACCATGAGACCTTCATGCAATTATCTGCAGGTTCGGATTGGGCTGTGTCGGCTCTTCAAGCGGAATCAAAATCCTTATTAAAAGCAGTTACTTGGTTAAAAGAAAATATAATGTCAAGCGTTTCCATTGTCACTGACTGCAAAGATCTGGCAGACATCATCAATAAGGTAAACAAAGTTAGTTCTTGGGTAGCTGACAACACTTTACAGGAAGCTGAGAAAATTCTGAATGATCTGCCTCAAGCTCAGGTAAAGTATATTGCTAGAAGGTATAATTCTGCTGCAGACTACATCGCCAAGGAAGCAAGGATTAAAAACCTTCAGCACATGTCAACACGATTAAATAAAAAAATCCAAGAAACTAGCATCCTCTCTAATGTATTTGAGAAATCTTAACTTGTAAATCTTTTGTATTATATTTGCTAGTTAATGAAATTAACTTTCCCATCAAAAAAAAAATCGATCAAATTGGAAGGCATTTGATCATTCTTTTTCAAAAGTGATTCAATATCGACATATAAATCCCATCGGCTCAATCAAAATAGATCGAATTGGTCTCCGATCACTAGTGGAAAAAGGAAGTTAAACCACTATCAGGACAAGAAGTAATATTGTTAAAAACAACTGTGTTCATCAGCTCTAATGTAGAAGTGGTTTTTCTCAAAACGACTGTTACTGACATACGTTGAATTCTTTAGAAAACCACTTTCTTTAACAGTAACTCGGTATAACAGCCAGACACAGTAGTTTATATTGATCATATTTTATAAATTTTTTTATATATTGATTCAGTTGAATCCAAAGCTGATTCAATTGAACCTAAAACTAAAAGTTGAATCACAATTAAATTATAAAGACTTCAAACTAAATTTAACAAAATTAAATTGATAATCACTTTAAAACTCAGTTTGTATTTAAAAGTGTATTCAGTTTACAATTTCAGCTATCTAAAATACCAAAAGTTCCAAATCTGAAAAACTTCAACACTAAGTCAGAAAACCTTAACATATATTCGAATATCCTTATTACAAGCTTAACAATCAGATCAAATCTTCAACACTAAGTTAAAGGTAAGACTTCACCATCTATGCTTTCATTTTCTGGAAAATTAGCTCCAATCAGGTCCATTACTCCATCCCTCAGCTGCAAACAAAAACCAAGCTGTAACAATTACCAACAACAAAAAAGAGGAAATGAGACAAGGAATCTACTCGACACCAACACAAGCTACAACTACACATACAAGTATCTACTCAAATTGGAATGTAAAGAAAATATATGAACTGCAACTACTTTTCCTATGTAAAATTCCCATCCATAACTCATGAAGAAATTGAGATCCTGAACCTAAATATACACGGCGAATTGGTAGAAGTCTTAAGAGTAAATCCACATCCTTACCCATCAGACTTGCCAGTTGACACTCAGTATGGAGGTCCATAGATGCATCCATTACTTTTTGTATGTACAAACTTTCATTCCACCTGCAAAAAATTCAAACACAATAAATTCAAAATAGTAACAACTCAGTACTTTTACACAAACGATTCAACCATGTGAAGAAAATATGAGAACTTGTCAAAAAAATTGACAACCGTGTCCTGTTCCTCTATGTGTTTAAGGGCGTGTTGTGAAAATTCATCGAATTTAAAAATTGAAGAAGGGTATGAACCATGCAATCATCGATCAAGCTAGAAACCAGCAAAAGGATGATCTTAGTTTCCCAACCGATCATAATGGTATACCTGCAGCAAAAATAAGTTGGGGCATTAGAAGTTCAATAACAAAGTTCTAACAGCATGTCCTAAAAAAAAATCTTGACCAGTTTAATATCAGCACTAATGTGTTTGCGTTCCCAGCAAACATAAGCACTATACCGATTCTTACTGGTCCATAGGAGCTCGAGACTTGCTAAAAATTGAAGGAAACGAAAGTATACAAGTGCTTGTTGAAGGAAGCAAAAATTCGCAGCAAGACTACACCAATTCACAACTAGATTACGTAAAAAGCAACAAGTCATTTACTTCAAACAAGGTGGAGTAATGCAAAGTGAATATTCTATCCGTTGATATTAAATAAAATCTTACTGCAAGCATGGAGGATGAAATAAGCTGTTGGGACATTATTTTTGTTCATCTTTCCATGTCTGGTGGCATACATCTTGTGGGTAGAGGTCCTATAGCTAGGTTGTCCAATGTCATTGAATTCAATTGGCAGACAATTATCACCTACACAGAATAATACAAAATCATTAAATCTTCTAAAAATCATGGAATAACTAATATATTAAGGGAGGTAAGAGAAAACAACTACAATACTGATCATGCTCTTTTCACTACTGCCAGCTTCAGTATCACTATTTGTCTGCAGTAGAGCTTCATTCCACTTATTTAAACCTTCACTAGGAGAATGTACCCTGTCCAACGACGGATAAGACTTATGCCCACCACTTGAAAACGGACTTCCTAGTCCGACGAGATCCGCTGCTACTTCCAGGGCCCCTAGCCATAGATATCTAATCAAAACACCCATTATAAGCAACAATAGAAAAATGCAACATTGCTTCTCAGTATCATAATATAAAACCTACATACAATCTAAAAAGCCAAATTCAATAGAAAGAACATAGAAAATATTCTAACAAAAATGTAAAAGCATCAAGATTACACACCAAACAAAAATCAAAGCAAAGTATGAAAAACTAGATCTTAAGATTGAAAGCCCTAAAACACAAATCAAACAAATACGATTTTGTTTAACAGTTAGCATATGAAGAGAAACCCTTTTACATAATAAAAACAAAATCTGAGAACTTCAGTAACACCAACAAAATCCCTAATTTCAAAGTAACACCAATAAAATTGAATCAAAGTGATGGAGATGTTATACCTGAAGATAAATCCACTTGAAGGTCTTCTACATACAAAAATAAAACAAAAATTTAATCAAAACCCTAACATTCAAGAAATTAAAATAAAAAAATAAATTGTGAACCCACAGATTTACCTGATGAAGATTGAAACAGAAAGAGGTTTTGAAGAAATCATTTTTGAAAAAGAAAAGGGTTGATAGATATGGAGAGAAATAATGGTTTTGAATCACTTGCCAATAAGGGTTTGCTTTTATTTGATCATGGAGATTTGTTTCTTTGATTATTTTTTTCTCTAAACTGGAGCTCTGAACTAGAGAAGAATTGTAATAAGCTAAAGAAAATGGATAGAAAAGAAAGGATAATATCTCGATAGAGACGAGGTTTCATCATCACCGTGTAAATATATCCTAACTTACATATAACCCTTGGTTCTAAATCTGAAGCTATATGAACTAGTTGCGCACACAGTGGTTTTCTTTTTTTGGCATTTGTGCCACAGTGGTTGATATAGTATATCAAGGAGCCCTGATATTTACAAAAATACCACTAATATAACGACTGTGGCTGAAAAAGGTTTAACTTTTAATTAAAAAAACTACTGTGTCTCACAGCACACATAATTATTCCGCCCAGGGAAGTCGTTTTTGCAAAGCACAGAGAGTGGTTAAAACTCATTCTCCACTAGTGAATTGATTCAAATTATATATAAAAAAAGCATTGATTCGAATTATATATATAAAAAAGCATGGGGTGATCTATTGTTTTTCAATTTTACCTGATTCAATCAAATTTGATCATTTTCCCCCAACATATTTGATTATCAATCTCCAGTTATTGTTACAACGGATAAACTTTCTCTTCAATTGCTTTAAATTAAAATAAAACTTTATTAAAACAAAATTGTTTAGGAACGCTTAAATCCGTTCCTGCCTGCCACCAGACCAAATCCAGGTTTTTGCAACCTTTGTTTTTGTGTTTGCAACGTATACTAACGTTGCAGACCATTATACGTTGCTTATAACTACAAATACGTTGCACTAAATACGTAATATTAGAAATTAAAATAATAATAGGACACGCTTGTCTTTGTTAGAATAGTTGTGGACTTTAATGTCTATCGAAAGTAATAACACCTAATTATCTTCCTTTTCTTCTATTTTCTTATCTCGATCTCTACCTATCCCTCTCCCAAAACTTTATATGGCTTTCCTCCTCTATTTTCATCTCTTTTATGTATAGTGTTAGTACCCATTTTTGTACTAATTTTGGTATTTTATCCCTTGTAGGTGTTTTTGGAAAAATGGGCTTTTGCGGCGAATTTGGCTCAAAAAGTGGTTTTTGCGCTCATGGGAGAAAATTACTAAGGGGCACCCAAATTACTAAGGGGTGACCACTTGCTATTCGCACTCCTGGTCTGGATAAGGGGAGGTCATCCCCTTCGTTTTGAAAATGACAAAAAGGCGGGAAAACTGTGTTCTACACCGGCAGATTTGATATTTAGCTTTTGAGCGATTTTGAAGGAGATTTAATCGCAGGAAACAATTGGGTTGAACGTGATTAAGCTAAACAGGCCTGGTATGGTGTTTTTATTCGACTAAATTGGGATGGATAATCGGTACTCTCTAAAACAGGAAAAAAAAAGTTTATCGGGTAGTTTGTTTTGGTTATTTAGGGAAGGTGCACAAGTGTTAAGGAGAAATAATCCTTTGGGATTCTATATGATCAATTTAGAGAGTTTGGAAAGGTATAAACAACTAGAGTATGTCGACAGATAAGAAAAAAAAAAGAAATTTCGTAACTTGGAGAAAAAGAAAAAAAATTATTTTTGGGAAGATTTTGTCGAGTTTTAACCGACCTGTAAGGTATATATAAGCTATAGAGAGGCTAAGGAAGGGTTAGGAACACTTTGGAGAAGTTTAGAAGAGAACAGAGAGCTGAAATCACGAGTTGAAATTTGTTTCTGCTGCTGCTGCTGCGAAGAACACGAAGAACATAAGACCCTCGGAGTCAGTTGCAGAGGCAGACTTATTTTCAGTGACAACGAGGTACGGTCGCATCTTCCTGCAGTCACCGAAGCCCTTCAGCAACAATTCCGACTTCTGTTTTAGACCTTCAGCAACTACAGAATCCGCTGCTTTAACACTTTTCTTCCTTTTAATCAACTTTTGAGCCATAAACATGTATTTTGAGATTATGATTAATATGAGGAGCTAAACCCCGTTGCTGAGGCGATAGAGGAAGCTATTTTTCCAACAAAAAGTGGTATATTCTATTTTATTTCAATTATTTTTATGATTATTTGCCTTGATTTATAATTGTTTGAATGATTTTTGTTAAGCAATTGTTATTTCTTTGATAGAGCATGCTTAACCATAGGTTTTTGATGCTTTATACTTTGGATTTACACTTGTTATTTTGAAAATCTACATGTTGCAATAGTTTAGAATCAAATTAAACGCAAAAATTGAATAAATATAAATACTAGAT
>JAJJMB010017080.1:0-10298 GCA_023531105.1 Papaver atlanticum
TTTTAAGGTAACCGAACTATGAAGTTCGGTAAGCTCGCAAAAAAAAACACGTAACCGAACTCCTTCTTTATATGAAAAATATGAGTTCGGTTACCTCGATAAATTTATATAGGTAACCGAACTTTGATAAAATATAGTTCGGTTACCTCGCACTTTCTATGTGGTAACCGAACTTTGATCTGTCACATACAAACTTGTAGTTCGGTTACCTCGCAACTTATACCAGATAACCGAACTTTAGTCTGTTAACATTTTTTGTTTGGTGTAATCCCATGTTCAATTTTATTTGATAAGACAATATTCTGTTTAGGTAATAATGTGGTTTTCATTCATTAGGAACAAAGGGAAAAAATCTAATCCCCACGTAGCCGAAGATTTGAGAACTCCAACACCTCGCGGTAAGATACATCTGGATTTCCAAAACCGTGGTACTAAAAATGCAAAACATGGAGGGGGATCATTACAGGAAGTCAATCAAGAGGTGATGGAGAATACAATTGATAATGTTATTGAATAAGGGAATGATGATGAAGAAGAGCAAGGAAATGAAGACCAAGGAAATGAAGAGGTTGAACAACAAATAGAACACGTTTAGAATGTAGAGGAAGAAGAACAAGGACATGGAAAAGAAGGAGAAGGACAAGAGGAAGAGAAGGATGATGAAGAAGAGGTAGAGGAAGAAGAGGAGGGAGAGGATGAAGAGGAGGAAGAGGATGAAGTGGAGGAAGAGGAAGAAGAGCAAGAAATAGTTCCTGTTAAAGAGAAAAAGAAGTGGAAGCTGCCTTGTGATAGATACTCACACATTCCCCCTGATAATTTGTGTTTGCCACTAGTGAACCCAACTTATGGTACTCCAAATGATGGAGGGGCCACATTGTTTGGCTACAAACACTCATGGGCTGCGAAGATCTATGCGACAAAGGTATTCTTTAAGTTAATTCTTACCTAACAAAACGTTTTTTTTTGGGACATGTTTCGTCAAGTATTAATAGTGTTATGTTTTTTTTCGTAGGATCATAATGATGCAGTTCGTCTTATTCGTCGTCAAAAGGCGTCCAAATGGGATCTTTCTTTGGAGTGTGACGATTTTCAAGCAAAGGTGAAACAGTGTGTGTTATGGAGAGCTATAGAGTATGCACATGTGGATTTTGACGTTGTTGCCGTATCCGCATTTCTCGAGAGGTATTATCCCGAGACATATACAATGCATCTTCCATTTGGCGAGATGGGAATTACTCCCGATGATTGCTCGAGAATAACCGGCTTACCAGTGGAAGGTAAATGTCTTCGAGAAGGCTACAACCCCTCGATGCATTATGAAGATCTTGAAGAATTGGCTCTAAAATGTCTAGGATGGGATGCAAGAAAGGATCAATGTGAGTTTAGACATTCTGTGAAGTCCCCTAAACGGGGCGATGAGTATAATCCAAGAGAGGTAAATGGAGCGTTCAAGAAGAAGGTGAAGAAATTCAAGTTGGTAAAGTTGAAGGAAGCATTTGGAGGGACAAGAAAGAAGGTGGAGAAAGGAAAGTTGGTGATGGACCAGGAGACCCTAAGGCATCATGTCACCGCTTATTGGTTATATCAGCTAGGAACCGTCATTTTCCCCGACACTTCTGGAAATAGGGTGGATACACATTATCTACAGCTTTTGGAGAATCTCGATGAGATTAACCAATACTCTTGGGCCACTGGGGTGCTTGCTTTTGTTCTAGGAGAGATGAGCAAAGGGTCGAGGATTAAGACAACTCAAATTGGAGGTTACTTAACTCTTATTCAGGTGAGCTTTTACATTGTTAGTTAGCAAATTATTCGCATAAATTTTCTGCTCCCAAATCAATTATCATGTATGTGGTTAATATTTTCGTATTTTCGTATAGGTTTGGATTTATGACCACTTCCCTTCATTGGGATTGTCTAGGGAAAAGACACCTTATCCCTATGACGAACCTACAGTAGGAAAATGGTTGTTTTTGGACGCACAAAAGAAGTCTAAAGAAGAGCAGTTGACTTCGTTGAGAGAGAAATTGGATAAACTTACGGTGAACGATGTGGTATTTCACCCATACGCCGTACCAGATGATGTCCCTGTAGATGAATAAGATATGAATGATTTTTCTACCGTCTCGGCATACTATGGACCAATTTGGTATCCTAATGGCTACGCAATATATAATCCAAGGAGAATACTAAGACAACTTTGTTGTTTCCAAATGGATCCCGACGTGGTGAATGAAAATTTCAATTTGGTGGTTCAAGGAACAAAGAACACCGAGAAATATTTTGTTCCAAAAAACATCTTAGTTGTGGATTTCGTATGGTTTAATTTCGTATGTTTGTGTATGTATAACAACTTTTATATTTGTTTTACAACCTTGTTTGCATTTTTAATTATAATTGGGTTTGTGTTTTCAATTTTATATGGACGAAATTTTGAATACAGGTTGTTTTTCGGTTACCTGAAAATTTTATATAGCTAACCGAACTGAAAGTTTGGTTACCTGTGACAAATATATGGTCACCGAACTATTTTTTCGGCGAACAGCTATATCATACCAGGTTTCCGAACACAGAGTTCGGTTACATGCTACATTATCAAGGTTGCCAAACTCTACTCTGAATACTCAAATAAAACACCTAAATCCTACCAGTTTGTGACTTACACTTCAGGTAAAAAGTTCGGTTACCTAAATTTGAACAGAGCTAGCCGAACTTAAAATTCGGTAAAGTGTGACAAATTAATGGTCACCGAACTGTTTTTTCGGCGAACAGCTAAATCCTACCAGGTTGCCGAAGACAGAGTTCGGTTACCTCGCAACATTTTGACTGTTAACCGAACTCTACCCTGAAGACTCAAATAAAACACCTATATCTGATACAAAACAGGTGTTCGGCAACCTAAAATATTTGCGTAGGTTGCAAAACCTAAGTTCGGAAACATGGATAATCATATGTGCTTACCGAACTATTATCTGTCAACTCAATAAAATACTAAAATAACTCGATAATGAATACCACACTTCAAAAAACATAGTATTAGATTGAAAAGCATACTTAGTTCCATTACATGTGTCATTTAATCATCCTCAAGGGAAATTTGACCTTCATGTACAATTTCGTCCGATTTCTCCAAAGCTTTCCACATCTCCATGTTATGCTCATACATAATACACCAACCCAACATTATATCGGAGTTAAATGCATGCCAATAAGAGTTTCCGGATATTAGAGGCAGTGGACAATCGGGTTTTAAACGAAGGCCTATAAAGTGGTTGTTGTTAGTAAATGCCATCACACATATCCTTCGTTTGAGTTGCTCGACACATACGGTTGTTTTCGGGGTGAAGGTGAAACTAGCATACTTTGTGAAATAATGAACCACACAATTAAATTCCTCGGCGATTAAGTGTCCACATATCGGTATGCTCATCCAATAATCCGGTGTGATCGGATGGCCCCCATGAAGACGACGTTGATACTTAACAAATTTCTCATTGAGACTACCCACCCCATCGCACAACATTGTCTTGTAAAATGCCGGATTCTCCTTTAGTTTGGACAACAACCTTTGCCTTATATGAGTGATTGCACACCCATTATTTAGCTTGGCACCTTCGATGAAAGGCCCAAGTTGTTGATTGACAACATGAAAACCACAATTACCATCCGGAGGTACGTCGTCGGTGGATATAACGTATTCTCTAATGTATAGAGGTAGGTCATTCAAATAGTCTTTATTTAGAGCCTCAAGCTTCACGTATAGGGAAGATGGTTCGATAGGGCAAATTGGAGACTTAAGCTTCACGTCGCCGAAACATGGTTGCCTCGGTAAGAGACCAACACAATGATTCCCATTCACCATTGAAAGAAACCCATTTAGCGTAATTTAGATCGTATTGTTTATCAACTTCCTCTTTTGCATCCGCTCTTTCATGTTCTGGTAACATCTTAATCTCTTCATATCCTTTTTTCTTGGGTGGACAAATTGTTGGCTTGCACCTATTTATCAAATTACACCATATATGGAACGTACAAAGCATATTGTGTGCTAATGGAAACACTACCTCTATTGCATTCATCAATGCGACTTCATTGTCGGTGACTATAACCCCGGGAATATCATCACCTCGGAAGATTTCCTTAACTTGTTGTAGTGCCCAAATGTAACTAGGTTCTTGCTCATCCCTTAAGAAACAAAACGCCACGGTAAACGGTGACTGCGTCGAAGTACGCCCAACAATATTCAATAATGGCATCTCGTACTTGTTTGTCTTATAAGTACAATCCATTATGAGAACTTCATGAAAGCATTGAGCCAATCGAACACTCGTTGGATGCGCAATGAAGAGTTGGGTTATCTCTCCGTCCGAATCCACATCCTTTTGAACCGCGTAGTCTTTCTCTTTGGCCAAAAAAAACAATTGTTGCATCACTTGTCTATCTCTCCATTCCTTCTTTCTAATTGTCACAATTGCATTACAAACGGTGGACAAACATGAGTGGTTATCCTTGTTATCCTCCTTTAGTATTTGGAGCATTTGAATCGGTAAAAAACCCATTTTCCTCATTTTAGCAACCTTGTCCATCTCTTCAGGAGTTAGCTTGTCCGCCATGAAATGTCCTTCAAGATGCTCCGGACGAGGGTGGTTATGACAACCTTCCATAACCCTTGTAGAGAACCCATCCACCCAATTCTTTGCTGTAATTAAATGCAAGCTTGAATGAGCATTTAATCTTCTTTGAGAAAGTTTTGTTCTTCCTATTTTTCTTTCCTTTATAAACATAACCCTTCCTCTTGTGGCTTTTATCGGGATCACCGCTTCTCTCACAAACTATTTCAAAGCGGGTTTTGCTTTCTCTCCCATTCAATACTAATACGCACATGTCTTTTAGTGCATGTTGTCTAGCCCAACTCTTTGCCTCTAAAGAACTTTTGAATACCAAGTCATTCATGTAGTGATGGGACGTGTCATCGTACAAAATATCAAAAGGGGTAGGTTGATTTTCCATTGGTTCTATTGGATCATATGCAACCTACGAGTAATAGCACAACGTCAATACCAACTAAAAATAAGAAATACTTAAATTTTCGGCAATGTTAAAATAAAAACGATCCTGCCGAACAATAAGTTCGGTTATGAAAAAAAAATGGCGATCTTGCCGAACTTGTTCTTTGGAATTTTCTATGGTATAGTTCGGCAACATAATTACTACTATCGACTAAACCGAACTTAAAAGTTCGGTTACCTATTCAATGAACGTGATTTGCAAGCTTGCCGAACATAAACTTCGGTAACAAAGGGACTAAACTCGACTCTTCCGAACTATTAACTGTATACTCTATAAAATTATTTTGGCAACGTTTTCTGGAAAAAGATAACCGAACTCTCAAAAACCTCCATTAAAACAGAGTTCGGTTACCTGTGTATGCTGAAACGAGTAACCGAACTGCATATACAGGAGAGTTCGGCTACCTGTTCTGCAGGATTGCTAACCGAACTACTTTGACCTAGCCGAAATTTCTTCCTGAAATTTTCGATTTGGCCAATTTTTTATACAATTCAAGCTACATTAACTAAATTTGAGACATACCTGAGTACCCATAACTTCATCTTCTGGTTGTGGCTGATAAAATTCATCATTTGGGTCGTTAGGTTGAGTTTGGGGTAAATAGCTTTCATTATCTAACAAATAACTCATATCCGGATCATTAGAAATATTGACAAATATATTTGTAGATGAAGGAGGTTCTGATTCTCAGGAGGAGGTATCATCACATGAATCACTCACATCATGTTTACTAAACTCAAAATAACATTTTGAGTGTTCTTCCCTTTTTTTCTTCATCTTTTTTTTTTCTTCTTCTTCTTCTCATTCTAACAAAACTATCCTATTAATAACTAACTAATCACTAATTAATCATTACACTAACACTAACTAATCTAACTAATTTAATTACCAAGGATAAATTTGGTATTTTAATTTTTTTTAGATAAGGGGCGACCCAAAATTACTTCAAATATCCACCCCCAAATTGGAAGAGTAGTCCCCCACTGTTTTGGGGTAGTCCCCAAAACATCGTTCTAAAGGAACTCTTGGCTGTTAAATGCAAGACCCAGCCCAACGCGAGCTTTTGTTCAGTGGACCGAGGGATCATCTTTTAGATGCATCATTTTCCATGTTGTTATGGAAAATAATATGAAGGGTTAACAATGGATTCATCTAAATCAAAACAGACACTTTATTCTCAACACATGCAACCTCTTTTCAAAGCATCTAAACTACGATATGAATTTTAAACCAGAAATGTTACAACCAGACCATCCTGCAAAACCGCAACCCGTTACTACATCTTGATTGTGCAGTTTGCGGATTACTAATCAAGGCTGTGAATAGTGGTACCAAAATTAGGGGGTCTACCAAAATCAAGATAAGACAAAATAGAGTTTCATATAAGACCCCGGCTTAACCTGGTACCCCCATTAGCAGCCTTGAGTTCAAAGACTACCATTACCATTACCAGCTACACGACCTGAACTCCACCAGAAAAATTCATATCGCCAACCTTTTACCACAATATGCTCGCTCCCACATCACCAGTCCGTACACCAACTCATACATCTCCTCACACGCAGCGGCACCAGTTTGAAGCATAAGTTTTCATGTATTTTCACCCTGCAAAACAAAAAACAACAAGCAACAGCAAGAGTTGTTATCGGTTCTTGTTTTCAAGTTCTATTCACTTAAAAAAAAAAAATTAATTCTTTGAAATAATCCACTTATGTCCTTGGCTCCTTGTTGTTCTGTACTGACATTTTCACCTGTCACAACCTCCTGCACACCCATATACTCAACAGAACTACAGATATTTTGGATATGAAGCTTCTTGCTGTGAGAGGCAATTAGCATACTACTACAAATAAAAGAAAAACCAAGAAAACTATTGATGTAGATTCAAGCAACAGTGGCATGAGAACGAACAAAAAAGTAAGACGTACTACCTTATAAATGGTGGTTTGAGCATCAAAAGAAACACGAATAGCAACACCAATGAAAGATTATTTTGCGCAACAAACAGTTAAATGCAAAAATCTTAAAGTAAATGGATCTCAAGTTACTACCGACAGAAAAAAGAAGAAGAAATCGACTATATTGTTTTAGGATACCTGCAAAACAAACAATTGACACGCATGATCTAATGGTAGAAGGGGTGAGGCAATTTATCTTTTTCTAATGAATGATATCAGAAGTAGTAAAGTGATTCACCACTGAGACATGCCACAGCCACCACCACCACCACACTCGCAACCATAACCGCGGTCTAATGAATGATCATATCAAAAGAACTTTAGCCTATGAAACCAAAATGTAAACTCCATTCCAGAAGCCTATAAAGGACTAAGGTCACTATAAAATTATACCAAACAACATACGCAAAAGATATAGGAATTAAAATGTTTACAAAATATGATTCTAACCCTCTAATTGACTTGGGAGTTCTGCATTTGTGACTTTTGCAACGCAATTTTCATCGAAAAATCACAGTAACTGAGCATATTCTTAAGCATTTCTAGAAAATATTTCTTTCATCGAAACAATGGATTATATAATGTACCAACTTAAAAATGTCCGCTTCTCGTTAAAAAGAGGAAAATGTATAGGATATCTTTACCTTTCCTTCTGGACCAATTGTCCATAAATCCTCATTTTCCTCCTGTTAGGTCCTATATTTAAAAGAGTTAACCTAATGAGAATAATGATATATGTTATACAATGACCACCATTTTAACTTGCACTCCGCAAGGTATGAAATATCTCATCCAGAGAAATTGTCCAAAGATCAACAGTCTCCCAGCCTGAAGGAGGTATTTTTACAAAATTAGCAAATAATATAGATACATTGATACCGTAAAGAAGAGTTTAAACACAACAATCTAGACCAAAAGATTAGTTGCGCCTAAGCATCCAAATCATAAAGTCAATATTTCAATGAATTTCCTCCAGTTTTTTGTACATACAGTTCCACTGTTCAAATAATGTATCCATATAAAATGAGTCTTGTATACTGAGATACATCATCAGCCTTATCTTAAATTACATGTTTAATACGGTTAACTTTAATGTTAGAAAAGGACTGATCTATCGCAAAGGAAATCTTAAGGTATATAGATACAAAGCTCGCCCTCTAAGATGATTTTGGCAGGAGTTGTATGTAATTCCTTTCAATCTGCAATTATTAATGGACCAAAAGCTTTTTGGTAAGAAATGGATTTACTCCTACATGTTACTGCCTAGATATAGTCCTAGTCGTCTTGTCCATCATACGCACAATTTTTCCTTAGACTATTGATTTTGAAGACACTATATCTTTTAGTTTATCGGGTCATGAGGAAGACAGGTTGTCGATCGAGTATTTTGAAAGCGGCCAACCATGTGGTGTCCTACTGGATGCCATAATAACTGTCAAAAGTAACCCACACATGGATAAAGAGATAGAATCAGTATAGCAAGACATATAATAATTGTCATAATACACTTATACATAAATATTGCTGCTCTTGACTCATAAAGCATGCATAATATTCAGTTCGTCTCCATCGGTTGGAAAAAGTAACTATCCAAAAGAAACATGCTATATTGTTTCCAGAATCTATTATGTTAGCCTTGTAAGAAAACTTATGTATCAAAAGCGTGCAATTAGGACCTTTGAATTCACCAGGAAACCCTTCCAGTGAGCATCCTTTTCTTTTGAGTATCGCCACATCCACCTTGGCATTACTGTTTTGTTCACCAATTTCAAGTTATGCATGCCTAACGAACCATTTTCCTCGGGTCTAAAGATGTTCAACCGAAGAGACCTAAAACATCTGTTTTCACAAAAAATATAAAAATAAGAACATCACTCAAACCTGATAATTGCCATCTCCTCTATAGAAAAAACATGAAAATTACCTGGTACAAAATCTCCATTTCCCCACTCATACCGAATGTCCAAATCAACATAGAGTCCATTTGTTCTTCCTTCTCGAAATAAACTAAAAGTTTTTTTTTTTTTTTTTTTTTCTAAAACAGAATAAGAAAACTATGGTTACGTCATCAAGAGAATAATTGTTATTGATCTTTATCACTACTTAAATCTTTAGGAGAATACGTAATATACAGGAAAAATTTACATAGAGACAATGACATGACTCCATAATTTTTATTGACCTTTATTGATTTCCTTGGATCTCTCATTAACATTATGCAGTCTTATTATGTATACAGTTAAGAGATTATATGTTACAGAAAAAGACATATGAGAATTCTAAAATTCTTCTGCAGAGGTTTATTCTAAACCTAAAAAATAGAACTCATGACCACTTGATGAAATTTTGTAACCTGAAAGTTTTGGGAATGATAAAAAGAGGTTGTTATTAGCATCTCCTTCCCATTTGGCTTTGTGAAGTAAAACTGATTGCAGCAACAAAATAGTTCTTAAAACCTTGTATGTTTTCCATAGTACTTCAATCTGATCAAATCCAGCAAAGTTAAGAATAGTATTAATGTACACAATGCCAAAGTTAAGAATATTATTAATGTACACAATGCCAAATTTTAGCCAGTACCATTACTTAGTTTCACTGCAATGTTAGGATATCTATCTTATGTTAGTTATGAAACGGTCAAGTCAAGCTCACCTAAGCTAAGCAATGTAGCAAATCAGATTAGAAAAACTGCAAGCAAGAATATATAATGGTTGTGGAATTGATAACATTCAAATGTGCCAAAAGATAGATAGTTTAAAAGCTCACATTTTGTAAGAATTTTGTTAACACCTGAAAGAAACCTGAACTATTAGCAACTCAACGACCTTAAAAATCGACGAATCATAACACCCTTTGCATTTTTACACAAATCAAGATACCGGATATTTATGTTCTCCAATATATGATCCTAAAGCTTACACGCGTATAATGTACATGATAAAGTTAATTATTAATTATGTCAGTCTATTAAGTGTCAATTAAATACGTGAAGAACAACGTATCTCAAAACCATGCTTCATTGATCTTTCAGGATACGATTAGTTGCGCATTTTCTTGTTTAGCTTAGAATTTCAAGATCACATTAGCCATTACACTCATCCGAGAAGAAAGCATAAATTACATATTTGTTTGGCAATACCTTCAATTGGGTATTGTTGCAGATTACTCCAAATATGTAGAGACATTTTAAACAGTTTATATAGAGAGCCTGCACTTCTCATTGAAAAAAAAACATGAAAGGCCGCTCCAAGTTAGGGCCCTTCCAGTAGA
>JAJJMB010017083.1:0-7500 GCA_023531105.1 Papaver atlanticum
CTTATGTTGAGCTTTTCAATTTTTCCTAATAAATGATTAGCAACAAAAGGATTTTTTTTTAGTGAACGTGTCACAGCTAATTACTCCTATCTTTTTTTCTTTTGTAAAGACGAAGAAACATATTCTCGATTTTCTCTCCTATTTAGTACGTCGACGAAGAATCAAACTATCACTATATTTATTCCTTTTTCTACTTCTTCTTCCAAGCGCAGGATAACCCCAAGGGGTTGTGGGTTGTTTTCTACCAATTGGTGCCCGTCCTTCACCACCCCCATGGGGATGGTCTACAGGGTTCATAACTACCCCTCTTACTACAGGACGCTTACCTAGCCAACGCTTAGATCCGGCTCTACCCAAACTTTTCTGGTTCACCCCAACATTACCCACTTGCCCGACTGTTGCTGAGCAGTTTTTGGATATCAAACGGACCTCCCCAGACGGTAATTTTAATGTGGCCGATTTACCCTCTTTTGCAATCAGTTTCGCTACAGCACCTGCTGCTCTAGCTAATTGTCCACCCTTTCCAAGTGTGATTTCTATGTTATGTATGGCCGTGCCTAAGGGCATATCGGTTGAAGTAGATTCTTCTTTTTGATCAATCAAAACCCCTTCCCAAACTGTACAAGCTTCTTCCAAAGCATACGGCTTTCTGGATGTATATAATGATATCTAGACAGATGGATCTTATATGAATCGTATGATGAAGTACCACATGAGTGGATATATAGGAATCCAAATCTGCCGAATCACTCATGTTATGATCTTCTACATCCTAGGTCTCCCCGTTCCATCATCTGGCTTATGTTCTTCATGTAGCATTCAGACCGAATGACTCTATGAAATTACGTCGATACTTCCACATATTACGGGTAACGTAGGAGACATCTCTATTTTTCCCCGGGGGTAGAATTACCACTGCTTAGCTTTCAATTCGCCTCTGACCATCAAATGAAATGTGAATAACCCGTCCTCCTCTCTTTGAAACAAGGGGCGCTTCCGGTTCTGTCGGTGCTTCAAACAATTTTGTCTTCTCCATATTACCATATCTCTAGAGTCAATAATTTTATATGAGGAACTACTGAACTCAATCACTTGCTGCCGTTACTCTTCAGTTTTCTGTTGAGGTCTATCCCGTAGAGGTACTCAAATTGGATCAGTGATTGATTTCTAGGTTTCGTCGTAAACCTAATTGGTTACTTCCAATTACGTAAATCAATGGTTCAAACCGCACTCAAAGGTAGGGCATTTCCCATTGAGATAGGAACTTCTGTACCAGAAACAATGGTATCTCCAATTATAGCCCCTCTGGGATGTAAAATATATCTCTTCTCACCATCCCCATAGTGTATGAGACAAATGTATGCATTTCGGTTGGGGTCGTATTCTATGGTTACGATTCTACCAGATATGTCTTTTTCATTCCGTCGAAAATCTATTTTACGGTATAGACGCTTATGACCTCCCCCTCTATGCCTTGCGGTAATGATGCCTCTGGCATTACGACCTTTACCACAATGACGCTGTCCAGAGATCAAATTATTTCGTGAATTGGATTTCACTTGACTGTCTACGGCCCCATTGCGTGTGCTCGGAGTAGAAGTTTTGTATAAATGTATCGCCGTGTTATTAAGTATTTTTTTTTAAGTTCTTTTCTTTCTAAGAGGTGGAATAGAATAACCCGGTTGAAGCGTAATGATCATACGTTTGTAATGCATTGTATGTCCCATAGGTCCCATTCTTCTACCCTTTCCCGGGAGTCGATGACTATTCATAGCTATTACCTTGACACCAAAGAAGAGTTCGACCCAATGCTTTATTTCTGTCCTAGTTGATCCTGATTCGACATTAGAAGTATATTGATTGTTCCCCAATAACCGAATACTTTTGTCTGTAAATACTGCATATTTTATTCCATCCATAAATCCATTTTCTTCCCTATGAGTTCCAGTATTGATAAGAATTCTAGTTCTTACTGTTCATATGTTATGGTATGAATATACCATACCAATTCGTTATGTATGGATGATGAGATTCCATTGATACAGAGCCAATTCCAATAGACTTATTGAACGTTCCCATTGGCGTGCATCCAGCAGGAATTGAACCTACGAATTTGCCAATTATGAGTTGGGCGCTTTAACCATTCAGCCATGGATGCTTAACAGGGATCATCGTACATCGTGAATAACCAAATTCCAATTGAAATGAAATCTTTAGGAGGAATCAATGAAACAGGAATCAATGAAACGACATCAATTCAAATCCTGGATCTTCGAATTGAGAGAGATATTGAGAGAGATCAAGAATTCTCACTATTTCTTAGATTCATGGACCAAATTCGATTCAGTGGGATCTTTCACTCACATTTTTTTCCACCAAGAACGTTTTATGAAACTCTTTGACCCCCGAATTTGGAGTATCCTCCTTTCACGCGATTCACAGGGTTCAACAAGCAATCGATATTTCACGATCAAAGGTGTAGTACTGCTTGTAGTAGCGGTCCTTATATATCGTATTAACAATCGAAATATGGTCGAAAGAAAAAATCTCTATTTGATGGGGCTTCTTCCTATACCTATGAATTCCATTGGACCCAGAAATGATACATCGGAAGAATCTTTTTGGTCTTCCAATATTAATAGGTTGATTGTTTCGCTCCTCTATCTTCCAAAAGGGAAAAAGATCTCTGAGAGTTGTTTCATGGATCCGAAAGAGAGTACTTGGGTTCTCCCAATAACGAAAAAGTGTATAATGCCTGACTCTAACTGGGGTTCGCGGTGGTGGAGGAACCGGATCGGAAAAAGGTGGAATTCTAGTTGTAAGATATCTAAGGAAACCGTAGCTGGAATTGAGATCTCATTTAAAGAGAAAGATATCAAATATCTGGAGTTTCTTTTTGTATCCTATACGGATGATTCGATCCGCAAGGACCATGATTGGGAATTGTTTGATCGTCTTTCTCTGAGAAAGAAGCGAAACATAATCAACTTGAATTCGGGACAGCTATTCGAAATCTTAGTGAAACACTGGATTTGTTATCTCATGTCTGCTTTTCGTGAAAAAAGACCAATTGAAGTGGAGGGTTTCTTCAAACAACAAGGAGCTGAGTCAACTATTCAATCAAATGAGATTGAACATGTTTCCCATCTCTTCTCGAGAAACAAGTGGGGTATTTCTTTGCAAAATTGTGCTCAATTTCATATGTGGCAATTCCGCCAAGATATCTTCATTAGTTGGGGAAAGAATCTGCACGAGTCGGATTTTTTGAGGAACGTATCGAGAGAGAGTTGGATTTGGTTAGACAATGTGTGGTTGGTAAGCAAGGATCGGTTTTTTAGCAAGGTACGGAATGTATCGTCAAATATTCAATATGATTCCACAAGATCTATTTTCGTTCAAGTAACGAATTCTAGCCAATTGAAAGGATCTTCTGATCAATCCAGAGACCCTTTCGATTCGATTAGTAATGAGGATTCGGAATATCACACATTGATCAATCAAAGAGAGATTCAACAACAAAAAGAAAGATCGATTCTTTGGGATCCTTCCTTTCTTCAAACGGAACGAACAGAGATAAAATCAGACCGATTCCCGAAATGCCTTTCTGGATATTCCTCAATGTCCCGGCTATTCACGGAACGTGAGAAGCAGATGAATAATCATCTGCTTCCGGAAGAAATCGAAGCAATTCTTGGGAATTCTACAAAATCAATTCGTTCCTTTTTCTCTGACAGATGGTCAGAACTTCATCTGGGTTCGAATCCTACTGAGAGGTCCACTAGAGATCATAAATTGTTGAAGAAAGAACAAGATGTTTCTTTTGTCCCTTCCAGACGATCGGAAAATAAAGAAATGGTTGATATATTCAAGATAATTACGTATTTACAAAATACCGTCTCAATTCATCCTATTTCATCAGATCCGGGATGTGATATGGTTCCGAAGGATGAACCGGATATGGACAGTTCCAATAAAATTTCATTCTTGAACCAAAATCCATTTTTTTCTTTATTTCATCTATTCCATGACCGAAACAGGGGGGGGTACACGTTACACCGCGATTTTGAATCAGAAGAGAGATTTCAAGAAATGGCAGATCTATTCACTCTATCAATAACCGAGCCAGATCTGGTGTATCATAAGGGATTTTCCTTTTCTATTGATTCCTACGGGTTGGATAAAAAAAAATTATTGAATGAGGTATTCAACTCCAGGGATGAATCGAAAAAGAAATCTTTCTTGGTTCTACCTCCTATTTTTGATGAAGAGAATGAATCTTTTTATCGAAGGATCAGAAAAAAATCGGTCCGGATCTCCTGCGGGAATGACTTGGAAGATCCAAAACCAAAAAGAGTGGTATTTGCTAGCAACAACATAATGGAGGCAGTCAATCAATATAGATTGATCCGAAATCTGATTAAAATCCAATATAGCACCTATGGGTACATAAGAAATGTATCGAATCGATTCTTTTATGGAATTCAAAGGGATCAAATAGGAAATGATACGCTGAATCATAGAACTATAATGAAATATACGATCAACCAACATTTATCGAATTTGAAAAAGAGTCAGAAGAAATGGTTCGATCCTCTTATTTCTCGAACCGAGAGATCCATGAATCGGGATCCTAATGCATATAGATACAAATGGCCCAACGGGAGCAAGAATTTCCAGGAACATTTGGAACATTTCGTTTCTGAGCAGAGGAGCCGTTTTCAAGTAGTGTTCGGTCGATTACGTATTAATCAATATTCGATTGATTGGTCCGAGGTTATCGACAAACAAGATTTGTCCAAGTCACTTCTCTTTTTGTCCAAGTCACTTCTCTTTTTGTCTAAGTCACTTCCTTTTTTCTTTGTGAGTATCGGGAATATCCCCATTCATAGGTCCGAGATCCACATCTATGAATTGAAAGGGCCGAATGATCAACTCTGCAATCAGTTGTTAGAATCAATAGGTGTTCAAATCGTTCATTTGAATAAATTGAAACCCTTCTTATTGGATAATCGTGATACTTCCCAAAAATCGAAATTATTGATCAATGGAGGAACAATATCACCGTTTTTATTCAATAAGATACCAAAGTGGATGATTGACTCATTTCATACTAGAAATAATTGCAGGAAAGACTTTGATAACACCGATTCCTATTTCTCAATGATATCCCACGATCGAGACAATTGGCTGAATCCCGTGAAACCATTTCATAGAAGTTCATTGATCTCTTCTTTTTATAAAGCAAATCGACTTCGATTCTTGAATAATCCACATCACTTCTGGTTCGATTGTAACAAAAGATTCCCTTTTTATGTGGAAAAGGCCCGTATCAATAATTATGATCTTACGTATGGACAATTCCTCAATATCTTGTTCATTCGCAACAACATTTTTTCTTTGTGCGTCGGTCCAAAAAAACATGTTTTTTTGGAGAGAGATACTATTTCATCAATCGAGTCACAGGTGTCTAACATATTCATACCTAACGATTTTCCACAAAGTGGTGACGAAAGGTATAACTTGTACAAATCTTTCCATTTTCCAATTCGATTCGATCCATTCGTTCGTAGAGCTATTTACTCGATCCCAGACATTTCTGGAACACCTCTAACAGAGGGACAAATAGTCAATTTTGAAAGAACTTATTGTCAACCGCTTTCAGATATGAATCTCTCTGATTCAGAAGGGAAGAACTTGCATCAGTATCTCAATTTCAATTCAAACATGGGTTTGATTCACACTCCATGTTCTGATAAATATTTACCATCCGAAAAGAGGAAAAAACAGAGTCTTTGTCTAAAGAAATGCGTTGAGAAATGGCAGATGTATAGAACCCTTCAACGAGATAATGCTTTTTCAAATCTCTCAAAATGGAATCTGTTACAAACATATATGCCATGGTTCCTTACTTCGGCAGGGTGCAAATATCTAAATTTCACCCTTTTAGATACTTTTTCAGACCTATTGCCGATACTAAGTAGCAGTCAAAAATTTGTATCCGTTTTTCATGATATTATGCATGGATCAGATACATCATGGCCAATTCCTCAGAAAAAATTGTGGGCGATTCTTCCACAATGGAATCCGATAAGTGAGATTTCGAGTAAGTGTTTACATAATCTTCTTCTGTCCGAAGAAATGATTCATCGAAATAATGAGTCACCCGTTCCATTGATATGGATACATCTGAGATCACCAAATGCTCGGGAGTTCCTCTATTCAATCCTTTTGCTTCTTCTTGTTGCTGGATATCTCGTTCGTACACATCTTCTCTTTGTTTCCCGGGCCTCTAGTGAGTTACAGACAGAGTTCGAAAAGATCAAATCTTTGATGATTCCATCATACATGATTGAGTTGCGAAAACTTCTGGATAGGTATCCTACATCTGAACTGAACTCTTTCTGGTTAAAGAATCTCTTTCTAGTTGCTCTGGAACAATTAGGAGATTCTCTAGAAGAAATACGGGGTTCTGCTTCTGGTGGCAACATGCTATTGGGTGGTGGTCCCACTTATGGGGTCAAATCAATACGTTCTAAGAAGAAATATTTGAATATCAATCTCATCGATATCATAAGTATCATACCAAATCCCATCAATCGAATCACTTTTTCGAGAAATACGAGATATCTAAGTCGTACAAGTAAAGAGATCTATTCATTGATAAGAAAAAGAAAAAACGTGAACGTTGATTGGATTGATGATAAAATAGAATCCTGGGTCGCGAACAGTGATTCGATTGATGATGAAGAAAGAGAATTCTTGGTTCAGTTCTCCACCTTAACGACAAAAAAAAGGATTGATCAAATTCTATTGAGTCTGACTCATAGTGATCATTTATCAAAGAATGACTCTGGTTATCAAATGGTTGAACAACCGGGATCAATTTACTTACGATACTTAGTTGACATTCATAAAAAATATCTAATGAATTATGAGTTCAATAGATCCTGTTTAGCAGAAAGACGGATATTCCTTGCTCATTATCAGACAATCACTTATTCACAAACCTCGTGTGGGGCTAATAGTTTTCATTTCCCATCTCATGGAAAACCCTTTTCGCTCCGCTTAGCCCTATCCCCGTCTAGGGGTATTTTAGTGATAGGTTCTATAGGAACTGGACGATCCTATTTGGTCAAATACCTAGCGACAAACTCTTATGTTCCTTTCATTACGGTATTTCCGAACAAGTTCCTGGATGACAAGCCTAAAGGTTATCTTATTGATGATATTGATGGTAGTGACAATATCGAGATTGATGCTAGTGACGATATCGATGATGACCTTGATACAGAGCTGCTAACTATGACGAATGCGCTAACTATGTATATGACGCCGAAAAAAGACCGATTTGATATCACCCTTCAATTCGAATTAGCAAAAGCAATGTCTCCTTGCATAATATGGATTCCAAACATTCATGATCTGTATGTGAATGAGTCGAATTACTTATCCCTCGGTCTATTAGTGAACTATCTCTCCAGGGATTGTGAAAGATGCTCC
>JAJJMB010017084.1:0-28768 GCA_023531105.1 Papaver atlanticum
TTTGTTACAGACTTAGTCTTCAAATGTAGTTACTAACTTGGTCTTCTTAACACACGATATATTCCAACAACGTTATCTCCTGTTTATTTTTTTCCTGCATCCAAGGTTCTTTGATCCTCACAGTAGTTCCTCTTATTTTGCTTTCCTGACCTTTTCTAATTTCACAATCATCCAAATGAGAAGGTTCCAGGGTTATTTGTTCGGCAGCATTGTCAGTGTTGGTACCCCACACCATTAGAATCCATAAATTTAGTAGCATCGTGGTTTAAAATTGCAGTCTCTTCGCAAAAATTGAAGGTATCTAAATAGAACAAATAAACAGGCATCGCATTCGGATCCAACTTCCAACATCCAAGCAACGTTCCTTCTTTATCATCAGTCAAACTGGATGCAGGCATTTGGTGAGGGAATCTAAGCAACTCGCGGAGTGGTATCTCCAGTATGGATTCACGCCCTGCAATTCTCCAGGCATTTGCTCGAATTGATTTCTCCTCTTCAAGGTGTTGCAGAGCAGAATAAGTGATAAATATTTCTGTCAAAATTGCAAAAGTCTCTCTGTCTAGCATAGTGTATTAATCGGTTTCGTAATGGTGGCGACGATTTCGTAATTATGGCTTGGTTGTGGTAGAGATCTATGTTGTAAAAGGCGCTGGGAAAGGCGAGGCGCCAAGCCCAGCGCCTAAGGCGCCCGAAATTTAGAAAACAACAACAGCAAGCATAATCTGGCGCCTTAGGAGCCTTTTTTCTTAGGCGCCCCTTGGGCGCCTTTTACAACATAGGTAGAGATGTGTTTACGACAATGGATTTTTGCTCAGATGCAAAATTAGGTTAAACAGAGAAGGTTTCTACATCTTTAGCTCTTTTTAGGGCTTGGGCTTTCATCTGGGCCAACAACTGTTGATGGGTGTTCATTTTATACTAGGGTTTCTATGTGGGGATTTCTAGAGGATTTTTATCCAAGGGTTTCTAAGGGATTTTACGAAAGGGATTATCTTGTATGTGGGTTATGTTCAACAAATTTTTGTGCATAATATTTCTATACCTATAAAATTATCTTTCCGATCAAAATAATAATAATAAAAAAATAGTGTAGTCATCGGTAGAAATCAGAGCAAATGTTCAATCTCAAACTATATGAACAGAGATCTTCATTGGCAGTTCGACAAAACACAAAAAGAGGTGTGCCTTGTTTATTCTGAGACATAGGTATTTATTCTGTTAAGTTAGTGTGTCCCACTCATTTGGCACTATTATCGGTGGGCGAATCAGTAGTACTATAGATTCAATAAATATCCGTTTTTAGATACATAATCACTGCATTAGCTAAGCACTAGAATTCAATGTGTAGGTTGCTATTTTGTGTATGTCTGTAAGATACTAACTTTGTTAAGATCTAATTTAACTAGCCATAAGCTATGATCGTTATATTGTCCTTTGAATTCGATTATCATCCATCACTTGTATTTATTGGTGCGATCATTTGTATTTGGGTTTTTCCCGATATGATTATATTACATTTTAGTGTTTTTGATAATCTAGTAAACAATCATGTAATCACTATTTTGGTTTTGTTAAATAGTAGTACTAAATAAAGGTTGGATGAATTAAGAAGCCAAAAGATCAGAGAATTGGTGACAACGGAAGAGAGACAACAAAGTTCTCAAAATAAATACTCCATAGAAGGAAGTGGAGCCCGAAGGATCATCACGTAAAAGTCAGTGGCAATCCGATTGCGAATCTTACCAATCCGCTTGCGGAGAATATGGGCTTTTAACAAGTTTTAAGACCAAAAGGTCCAAAACTCGGTTTCACACCCGTTGTTTCAAAATTCGATACAACTGCTCAAAGCCCAACAACATTTCCACCGGATACATCAACTCTGATACAGCCGCCAAACACCCTATTCCTTCCTAATCGATCAAAAACAAAACCAAATTCATTCCCTCTTTCTTGGGATCTTTAAAGCATTTTCGCTCTTTCTCCTCATTTCACAGAGATACCAACGCCATCAGTTCCTTCTTCTCCATCTGTCCCATCTCTCTGAGCACAACCTCACAATAATTAACACCATCATTAACTCCTATTACTCTTTCTCACTCAAATCTTATCACCTTATCTAGAACAGTAAACCTATAAACTAGGTTTGAGAGAGATGAAATTAGGGTTATCTTTTTCGGGCTCCAGACCTATGTGACAACATGTGCCCCGTCCCTCTATCCCCACCAACAATAGAGTGACACGTGTTGATGTTAAAATTAAACCTAAACCTTCATTATTTTTAAATTCGGGAAAGAGATAAAAACTTGGAATTTCCAAACAAAAAAAAAAAATCGTGGTTACGGTACCTCTTTTAAAAATCCGAAAGACTACATTGATCATGTATTGATCATGTGTGACTACTGATCATGTGTGTATATATATAACGTGATGATCATAGGGGTTTTCGATGATCAGCCAACCCACTAAGTAATCAAAGTTGTTGTCTCTTTCAAATATTTCGTTTATTTTCTAATTCAGGTAAAAGATAATCAACTCAGTGAGTCTATCACAAAGTTTCTAATTCCCCAACCCAAAAATATTTCAAATATTTCAAGAATCAGATAGTCGATTTTCAAGCGGTTCAATTTTAAATCAAGTTCCCAAATATCAGCTAGTTTCCTTAATTATTTTTTCTTTAAATAATCTGACTGACTAGCTCATGGGTTTTTTAATAATCGTTAAGGATTAATTCTTTTAAAGCCGAGGAAAAAAAAGGATTAAGTCTTTCAATTTTTATTATGAGACGACTGAATTTTCTAGAATATATATACTTCTAGTATTATTATCCCTAAATTTTAATCTGAATTAGTGATTTTATTTTTCATAGATTAGAATTGTTATTCAAACCGGTGTTGGTGCCCAGTTAATTACGAGGTTGCCGATAAGTTATTTATAAAAATAAAAAATAAAAGTTTTAATTATAAAGAAAATTTATATATTTAAATATGATTAAATTAAAGATTAATTTTGATAGCAACACGTGTCCTTCTGTTGTTGGTGGGGATAGAGGGACAGGCGCATTTTGGTCAGAGGATCTGAGCCCATCTTTTACAGTTGGCGATCGAAAATGATATATATCCCCCCACCTAATGGGACCCCCTGATAATCTCAATCCAGGGTTCAAGAGCTAAGAACAATGCCACATAATGGGGGAAGGGAGTGGGGGAAGTGTGACAGCTTCGGTTGGCGATACATCAATTTAATGAGTTTGCATTGGCTATACATCAATTTAATGAGTTTGAAGAGGATGTTGAAGAAGGCGAAAACGACGTGGAGCCCATCCATTCTCCCCCTGCTAATCTATGATCCCAGGGGATGCCACCTCCTTCCCCACATCTGTCCTAAACCTATTGTCCCACGTTTAGTGGATCGTTGTTTAGCCGCGTTTAGTGTCAAAATCCGGGGGCTACAAAGCATTTTTGACAACGGCGAAAATGGCAGTGAAACATGTGTGCTAGGTTGGTTCTTATTTAATGCCAAATTAAATAAGAACCCCTTGGAGACTTGGATCCATCATTATCGAAGGGGATAGTCAGGTGGTTGCATGCAGCCTGAGTGGAACTTCAAGAACCTCCCCTCGGAGACTCTGCAAGATCAGAGATGATATCAAAAGGCATGCTGCTCTTTTTCATCATTGCAAGTTAAATTACATGTTAAAATTAGCCAACTCTGCAGCTCACGCTTTGGCAACGTATGCTTTAGCTCACAAAGTCCAAGCTGAATGGACTAATCTTTCTGTCCCAGCTAACATAGATGCTCTCTGGTGTGCAACTAACGTTTAGCTTTTGCTCTTCCTTTTGTTTACCAAAAAAAAGTTTTAAAAAAAGAAAAATGCCAAATTAAAAACTCTATTTGGAGAAATTTGTGTATATATAGAAGTTCGGTGCAACGTGTTGTGACGGGCATAACATCAGTGATTTCTCTGTTAACTTTGGATTCCTGGAGTTTGGTGGTGCAGAAACCACCTTATATTTAAAATTTCCTTTCAAATCGGTTTCGTTGAGTTGATGGCTTGATGCTACTTGTTCTGGCGTAGTCGAGCCTAAAATCCATGAGTTTGTTCTATCTGTAATTATGTATGCCTTAAACAGATGGAATCGACACTATACTTAAAATTGTTTTCGAATTGTGAATGGTGAATTATGATTCATAAATGTACCTATGCCTTTTCATGTTGTATAGCCTCACTACTTCTTTATTCTGTGTATTGAAAGATAGAGAACATCACCACACCAGGGTTTCAGAAAGAATTACTCTCCCCTAAATTTATTTTGATAACTGTGGCAATTTTTATCTTACACACATTTGATCATATAATTTACTAACACTGTCTCAGGGGACATCTGTTAGTAGGATTTTGAAATCCTCTTTAAATGGTGCAAACCCAAGGAGAGGCTACCACCTCCAGATACCTTGTCGCTTTACAAATAATTCACTCGTTCGGACTGTGCAAGGCGACTCGCTTCCGCCATTTCGTCAGAGTAGGCTTAGAATCGGCAAAACCAGAGTTGGATAACTGGCTATCCTTGCCGTGGGTTGGGTCCGCACTGAGCATATGGCCTTTAGAGTTGGATTAACGTGTTCCAATGCGCTAGCCAACACGGTAAAACGCTCTGAGGAAAAATTACCTCAGTACCAAACTGAACAACCTAATCACATCACACAAAGGGAGGGAAAGTTTCTATTCAGGGAGTTAATAAATCAGAGTTAACTCATTAAATTTGACCAGGTATAAATTTACCATTGACTAGATCAATACTACCCTCGAATATAAAACATAAATCTCACACGCTTTTTCTAAAAGCAAAATACCTAGTACATTTCCAAAAAAAGGAAAAATATTCTCATTCTCCCTAGTACTCGTGATGTCTATACTTCTCCACATTCAGATTAACCACGAATGAAAAATATACTTTTCAAAACTTGTTTTTATTCTCGTTCTAGCATAACATCGAGAACTCAACATTTCTCGACATCCAGAGTGATCGTGAATGAAAAATAAACTTTCCATGATTTTTTTGTGGATTTTGGTGTCTTAACTATATTTAATGTTTCGAAGTTCCAGTTCCACATGCGTTCTTGCGCAGTTATTAATCTATGTGTTAACTGTTATTAATAAATATCTCATGAGAACTGTGCGTTGCTACGAAGCTGCAACATTGCTTCAAAAAAAAAAAAAACGAAGCTGCAACACACAGTCCGCTTTAAAAGTGAGTTATAAGTTATGCACTTTTTACTGCCAAAACTCCGAAAATGCTAGAAAAACAACAAAAATTTGACACCAAAATTTGACACCCCTATGTGTCAATAAAAACTTGACACATAGGGGTGTAAAAAGCCGGGGTCTCCCTAGCATCTTCCCCAAAACTCCAAATGTTGTCATCTGAGCTCAACTATGACCACACAGTAGGTAAAAATGAACTTAAATTAACTACATAAATTAATCAAGAAACATAATGAGTTAGGTTAATGAACTAAAGCAAATTACCAAGGAATTTAATCTGTTCGCTAATATTGAAAATTCAACTACAACTGTAATTAAACCTACGTAGTAATTAAACTTACCAGGAACTTCGCCGTTGACATATTAATTAGTAAGGAATTAGCTAGTTTGCTAAGATATTTGCTTGTTTTCAAAAGATGAACATGACAAGTTTCCAGGTAATTTGAACCCAAAAAAAAACCCACATGTTTTCTGTACAAGAAAGTACCAAAAAATAAGGAATGAACCCTGATCATGCACCCAAGCGTGAACTAATCTTCATATGTAACAGTTGGAAGCGCGACATTGTAAGCACTTTCTGCTTGTCGTAAAATCCTATTTATATTCTCCACGGCCGACTTCTTGTAGAAGATCTTCAATTCGGCATCACGTCCTTGTAACTCTCGAGCAGTACACCGGCGCAACTCTAGGTCTCGACTCTGTATCTCTAAATTCTCTGCGCGGGTATCGCTATCCTTCTGCCCTTGAGCCTTTAACTTGGTAACCTCGGCCTGTAAATCCTGGATCCGCTGTTGTAAACCGATAACCCGCTCCTCAAGCTCTGCAAACAGACCAAAATAGAAAAAACTAAAACAAAATAGTCAAATAAAAAAAAAACTTAAACCGAGTTATCCCCAAGAGACTACCTTCGGCATGAGAAATAAATTTGTCTAAGTTATGAGCAAGCTCTTCTCTCTCGGCATCTACGCGGCTAAATTCCTCGGATAAATGATTATTGTCTATTTCCTTATCACCAAGGTCTAAACGCAAGGCAGTATTCTCAGAAGAAAGGCACTGAAATCTCTCTTCCAAATCCTCTATCTTTTTTGATAGAGCTGCGTAGGAGGCTCTCTTAGTAGCGACCTCACTAATAGCCTTATTTAACTCAGTTCTGGTGTGAGTTAGCTCATTCCTAAGGTTGATTTCACCAATTTGAAAGTTATTGCGCTCGGTGGTTATTCTAAAAAGGGAAGCTTTAACACTGGACAGCTCCTTGCGGAGAGACGATAATGAAGAATCAGAGCGTTCATTTAAGCGCTTCTGCAAGTCTTCAATATCCTTGCGCTGATTGGCAATTGTATCATCTTTCCAATGCAAAGCTGCTTCATTATTTTTAGTTCGTGCATCCACTTATTGTAAAAATTTGTATTCTCACGTAGCAACTCTGAGTTTTGGGAAGACAATTGTTCAATTTGGGAAGTGGCCTGGTTCAACTTAAGCGGGAAGGATTCGCAATCCTCTTGCCAGCCCCAAAGATCCCTTTTGATTCGGAAATTTTCACGACGAAGGCTCATTAGTTCATCAGGCTCATCCACTCCTAGGTTCGTTCAGGGATTTAGAATGCGTGGAACCGATTGGATAACATGCTAAAAGAAAGAAATGCTCGCTAAAACAAACCTGTAGTCTTAGAAGTTTCAGATGCGTACGCAGCACCAGCCGCCAGGCGTGCATTAACAGCTGACAAGCGTTATTCTTCAGCACGTTCGCGAGCACGCTCAGCAACCCCGCATGCTTGTTCAGCATTAGCAACCGCTTTCCTACTCTCAGTTAATTGAGAGCGCAGCAACTGAATCTCTTCACCACCCATTTCAACCTGCTTCTTTAAGTTATCCAATTGGATATTCACTAACTCGCGATTTTGATTAGCTTGATCCAACAGCATGGAACACTTGTCGAATTTAAAGCGGTAGTACTTGTAAAGCTTGTAACCAAATACGGGATAATGGACCACCTGAGAAGCAAAACTAGCGTCAGAATTCCAGAAGCTAATGATGTGAGCAAAGGTCCGTTATGTAGCGCGTGCTTACCAGAAACTGATTGGGTGGTTGCAAACTGTCGGAATGGGAATCCATAAAAGACTCCATTGTCTTGACATCAACATTGACTGGTTGAATTTGCTATTGAGAGGCCGCAGATGTGGCATCTTCCTCCAGTTGTGGCGTGTGCAGCTTTGAATCTTGTAAAGCCAGATCCATTATTTCATCTTCCGTAGCATGAATAAAGTCAAGATGATCAGAAATGGCTTTTCCCTTCATTGAAGAAGATTGCGTGGAATTATTCTGGGGGAACTGTACATCTGCGGAAGCATTCACACTAGGAACAACGCAGATGGACTCAGTGAAGAGTGCCGAAGTAGAAACCTGATTGGGGATAGAAGTTGGCGAAACCCCGACTGTATCAACCATATCTTGGGAAACATTCCCAGCTAAAGAATCACCAGGAATTGCAGAAATCTTGGTCCACTCCAGATGAGTTTTTGGAGGAGAAGGTGGACGCCAATCAACATGCCTAGTAGGTTCAGCATAGCTTGGCTCGACCATTATAATGCCAGCATCACTAAATGGAAATGAGTTCATGCAAACTTTCAACCAGAATGATTTTCGGATTCATGAGACCTACTAAGACGCTTAAACTTAGCCTCTTTCTGAATAGACGCAATGGTGAGACTGTCACAAGGATCAACGTTTTCTTCATCCTTGTCTCCATTTTGATAGAAGATTTGACTCCTTGGGATGAAAGCAGTATCTTCTGCATCTCCTTCAACTGGATCATCAGGGATATCAGAAATCTTGTTCTTCTTTAAAGGCTGCGTAAGCAAATAGACGTGTTACGTAAGCATTCTTAGCGATTACATTACAAGGAAGAAATAGTTCAAAGGAATCTTCGATTGCTACAGCCCTTACTCTTTCATGGGAGGATTCACAGCTGCGATTGGGATTTTCCTTTTGTAGGGATTGCACAGAAACATCACTATCAGCTGACTCCGTGGGACCATCCTACGGAAATAAAACAAAATGATTCATGAAAATATCAAGAAATAAAATGGCAAGGAAAAAGAGTTCAAAACATAAACCCACATCCAAGCACACAAAGACATTGAAAGTCCAGGGCTGGTAGTCATCGTATTTTTCTGGAAGAGAGGTCCGGGGAACACCAGGTGCTGACCACCCATACAACCAAGGACCCTTCACCCTGAGAACAGTGCGATACCACTTATGGTCATGATCAATGCGCAACCTATCATTCTCATTCAAAGCAACTTGTCTTCCCTGCTTGTGATCGAAAACAAACTTCAGTTTGTTCTTGTCAATATCTGTGAGAAGACGCACTTCACCAGCCTTTTTCTCTGAAACTTTAAGGGGAAGGCGATGAGGAACACAACTCCACGGAAGAATCTTTCCCTTGGATACTGAGTCACCATAAGCAGCGTTAAAATTTTCAGGGGTATAATCCTTGGAATCAAAGTCAAGCTTGAAATGTCTCATGTTGGTTTCTCCTTTACTACGATGCCAACACTCGTTCAAGTTACGCCACCAATTACCCGTATACTGGCTAAGGCAACGCTGGCGGGTTTTCTTATCTTTGGTACACTTACCTCTACTAGAAAGCACATCAAAGAAAAAAAGGTCTTTATCATTATAGAGAGGGGGGACTAATCCCGCTGCCAGATTACCAACTGTGATGATTAAGTTCATTTCATCAAAAGGAAACGCACGGATCATATCCTTAGTAAGAAAATCCTGCGCACATACTTCAACTTCAAAACCCTCAAGGTTAAAGGTATTCTTAATCTTCTCGAGAGTCCAGTGACGGAAGTTGTTGGCAGGACTCTGTGAAACTCTTGGAGATATAGGAAGAAGAAGGGCTACCGATCCGCCATTTGTCTCGCTCTCTGAAGAAGAAGTATCACTTATGAGCATCTCAGCTGAAGGAGGAGTACGACCAATCGGTCTCTTCATAGGTGTAGGGTGTGAAGAACAATCAAAATCGTCTTTGCGTGAAGCTTGTTTGGCTGCACAGAAATTAAAAATCATAACCTTTTAAAGTTAAAAAACGAATCATAGAAATTATTAATAAACAAAGTTAGAAGACACAGAAATTACTAAATATAGGAGTTAAAGAAATTACAGATAAATGACCTTCGCAAATCATCTTACATACTATAGCTAATATTCTCTATTTGGCAAGCCAATCCAAAAATTGAGGTATGATTAGATATGGAGACGACATACAAAGTATCATGGAATTGATCAAAAGACAATAATAAAATGATCAAGTAGATACTGGAAACGTGACAATCCAGAGAAAATACATCAACGATTGTTGGTTATTTTAATGATTAAGAATGTGTTTGGGACTGACTGAGCTAATGGAGAACTTAATTCAATCACTCTCTCTTACTCCATTACATTCTCTTCCTTCTACTTGTTACTATAAAAGACCTCAAAAGAGAAAACGTGTGGAGGTCTAGCATCCACTTATTTAGTCAACACACTACATATAAAGTTTACGCTTCAATTACATTAATTCTATAAAACGATTCATTATTGTTGCAATCCGCTTGCAACAGCTAAACATCACAGTACTCAACAACGATCATTAGCAAAAACGTATTTACCAAAGCCAAACAGATTACAAGATTCATTCTCTAAATATAAAATGACACCAGAATCCGCGATGAAAAAACATGATCTGGGATGAAAAACCGTATAGCAACAAACAACATCATATCATATGATTATCAAACATGTAAATGCTTTATGTTCATGAGATGATCATAATAGTGAATCAGCATGGTAGCAATCATCTCTGGAAGTCGACCACAAAAAACACCAGAATCGGTGATGAAAATTCATGATCAGAAACAATGAAATCCCCAGACAGCTAGAAACAGAAAAATATCACATGATTATCAAAGTATGCAGAGCATTAAAAGACTGAAATTTCACGGATCATCATAGTGTTATAAAACATGCAGATGCTTTATAAAATCATGAGATGTTCATAATAGTGGCTCGGCATGGTAGTAATCATCTCTGAAAGTCGATCACAAAAAACACCAGAATCGGTAATGAAAATTCATGATCAGAAACAATGAAATCCCCAGACAGCTAAAAACAGAACAATATCACATGATTATCAAAGTATGCAGAGCATTAAAAGATAAAAATTTCACGGATCATCATAGTGAATCGAAATAAAAATGGCAGTCAACACTAAAAAATAAACAACTACATCATGCTATCAAAAAATTAGGAAAAAGCAACTTACAGTAAACGTGTTTTCAAGGCTTCTTCATAGCTTCAACACTACGATTACAGAGAAAGAAAAACAAAACAAAATGAAAGTTGGAAAAGAGTTTTTTTTGGCAGAGACTAAAGCTCAGAGAGAATCAGAACCAGATAAAGTGAAGTGTTTAATTCTCCACCCAAACTCTTAAAAGTGAAGTTCTGTTTCCAAGGTAACTACTTATAGTCGCAATTAAATTTGCAAAAACCAAACCAACACGCATCGTCAACACAGGTACGACAGCATGCATCCTTACGTGGCATCCTCATATTTAGTTTTTGACTTTTTAGATGATAACTTTCGATTATTGATCAGAAAAAAAAGACTTTCGACTAATGCTATTAGTCTTCCGATGTATCTTCGTGCAGACCACCCCTGTTTAACTTGGTTACACAGTTATCCCTTCTCCATAGGTTATTTCGTGGGATGCACAAAATAATAAAACCCAGACACGTTATTATAATTTAACTATCTCTCGTTTCGAAGAAGACCAAGTTTATTTTGTTGTTTATTGATATGCCATTTACCTGATTTATTTACCGTGAATATCTTACAAAATACAAAAAAATGTATCTAGCTAAACTCGATTTCTTTAATGAAAGAAAAGGAAAATACAAAGTTCTTTCTTTTTGAAAAGAAAACAAGTCTTAATCAGCTTCTTGAAAAGAGCGATCAACCTCGCAATAAGCCCAACCTATACTCTCAGCATCACCGTCATCATCGGCATCGGGGTTGGCAGCATCTGCATCAAGATTAATAGCATGATTAGAGCCCTCCCCAACATCGAAACAGTGAAACAGAAATGATTCAGATATGGCAAGCTGTTCTCGGGCATTATTGAGCTCTCGAGTCAACTGAGAAATTTGATCTCTTAAGATATTCTCATTACGCTCATATTCTTTACACCTTAAATTCTAATCAATTGTACGTTAAGAGGACCTCAAGTTATTTTCTTTTTCTGACTCAAGTCTAGCTTTAAGCCGAGAACACATAGTCCTCCAAGATTGCATTAAAGTGGACTCATCCTGTTTCAAGCGTCTAGTACGATGAACTCCTCGGGTGAAATCATTTATCAACTAGAAAAAGAAAGATTGATCAGCTGATTAGATTTGTCAGATTAATATAAATACATATTATATTATCAATAACGAAAGAAATTGCTTACAGCAGCAATCTTTGAGGCCATTCTAGCCTCAGATTCAGGAAGTGCCAATGGTGCTACAGACACCAAATCAGCTGGCCGAGAAGCATTCAGCAGAAATTCGACTGCGTAAGCACCATCCGATTCAATGGACTCATCTCGATAAGCATGGTCCATGAAAAATTGACAAGAACCAAACTCAACAATTTCCTGGGGAGAAGAATCTTTACCCCTCTTCTCAGGTTTAGAAGAAGACCCGAGATCCACTGCTTTTCTTTTACCTAAATAGGAAAAGGAAGGACAACAAAATACACAAATAAATATTCTTATTTTAAAATAACACAAGTATGTCCAAAATGAATACAAAAAGAGTATGTACAAACAACTGTTCATCAAACTTACTCAGTAAGGGAAACGCTTTCAATTTCCGGTAGCCAGACATTTGATTATTAGGATCCCAACCATAAAAAATTAATGGGCACTTATCATTAAACTTCATGCCATCCATTCCTCTAAACTTAACATAATATTTATGCTAAAATCCAAGAGATAACTCTGGACTCCTGCATAATATGTTCTTTAAATAAGAACCAGGGATAGTTCGAATCTCATAGCTCGCACTAAGCTTTTCAACAATAATCTTCTTGTTTTTCGTAAGACTTAGATTCTGGAACAATTTTTTTTTTACATATAATCGAAAATTTTAGATTCTAATTCAGCAGGAGAAAGGTTGTTATGAAAAAGAAATTGCAGAACTAACGCGGGGATTGGAAAAATAAAGCCTCACTGGAGATGTGACTCAGGAATCAAGAGTTCATCACCCTTTAAATATGAAACTTCACACACATTAATAGTGTATGGTGGGAAGATTATAAAAATCAAAAACGGTATGTGAAGGACATGGAACTGGCACATCAATCTCGACATGATATAAACCTTTTAACCAAAAAACAAAGAAAAAAGACGGAAAATAAGAATTTATGGAGATCTAAAATCCATTATAAAAGAAAAGGAGAGGGAGTGAAAAATGGGAACCGGCTTAGCCAGTTCAGTTACCCCGCTAAAAGTCTCCTTAATTATGACCAGTAGCTTTAGTACCCACTATCTCAAGTCATAACAGGATTTATATCGGAAATGCTTTTGACATGCTTTTTCCACCCAAGTCTGAGCCCTAGCTTTTCCTGGATAAATTGGGGACTATAAGGATTAATTTGGGCCTAACACTATGTGACAAAAAAAAGAGATTTTGAAGTAAAATGGAATACCCCTTAACCAACTATTTTCTAATGGCTAATTTACCCCTGACTAATTAGTGTTAATTTGGGTGATTAGTGGTAAAATATCGTGTTAGATGTGAAATTAACTTGTGTTAATGAATCATTTGAACATGAAAAAATTTGAAAATTTGAAAATTTCAGAAGAACACCAACTCAGAATCGGTATATATTGTCATTGGTATCAACCGATTGTAACCTCAAAAACATACAGAGATTTTTTTAAACTTTCTTCTACCCAGAATCGGTTTATATGGACATGAAAATCAACCGATTATCCAGAATCGGTTTATATGGGCTAGATTCAAAGGCATATTTGTCCCATGAAAATCACCGCCTGAGATAGTGTCTATTACGACAGAATAAAAAAAACATGTAATGGACACATAATAGGTTTTTCCGTTTTGGGGCAACTGACCCATTTCCGTTTTTTATTTAATTTCTCGATAGTTAGAGAAAATCACGAGAAAAAAACTAATTCAATTTTTTCTTAAAAAGTAATTTATTATGATAAATTTTTTAAACAACTTCTTATGTTAGATGATAAAAATAGGTTTTTCCCATTATGATTATAATAATCAGTCATGAATTTTAACACCTATATAATGGATTATGGATGGATAATGGATTATGATCTCATATTCTAAATACTTGAAGACATAGATAAATAAAACTTACATTGAACTGTTGAACTGGAGATACCTGGCTTGCTATTGGCAGAAACAAGTTTTTTTTTTTCTTTTCCAGTTTTGTGAAAAAAGCGTTTTGGTAAGAATTTGGCAATGATTAGTTAAAAAATTACTCGGGAAAAAAACTTACCATATTAAAAAAAAAAACTTAACTTACCACTGTTTGGAATTCTATGGAAGTAGTACCTAGCATCAAGACCGATAGGACAACACACCAAATAAAAAAAAATGCTTAAAGGAAAAAGATGCTTTTAGTAAGAACACTTCGCAATATACGATTATGATAATAATGGTTACCAAAGAGCCCGTAATTTCAACCGTTAACCGGTCGATTTTAAAAAGGACATACCTACGTTACACATGGCATTGCTTAACATACCCTATGACATAACTTAACTAACATTACTATATATTTGAAGTCAACAAACATACCATATGAATATGAGATACATAATGTATGAACGTTGTAAACTTGTAAATTAAGCAAACTGTAGCCCCCCTAAAGTAATCATATAAAAACCTATAAAAATTCATATTATATATATTACGCATTCAACCCACTTGTTCTGGCTCCGCCACAGGTTACACACAAGCAAAAATTAAACCAGGTTACACGAGGTTTTCCATTTTGCTTCAGCCCTCCATTTGTTGTTTTTGCCTAAAGGTATGATTTTGTTTTTCGTATCGGTTCTCCAAGTGCACCTACAGAAACCAAAGTATTCATGTGAGGAAATGGCAATCCAACAAAATGTTGATCAATACCGGCAAGGGCCTCTAGAGAAGAAGATTCTACTTCATAACTATGCAGAGTGGAACGTCCGTTAAGATTTTTAATTCCCAGCACCATACCACTCTTCGTTACGGCAAAAGGTTATATTCTTATATCGGCAAAGCTCAACTCTTCACCCCAACTCTCCCAATTGCAACCAACATCCCTTTTCGTATCATGAATACCACTTTCCATCTTCAATAACCACCTGCTCATCCTAACACCTTCCACGAGCTTATAATGTACACACATCAAATAATCACCCAAAGGCCAAACTGTAACGCAAATCATAGAAAGAAAACTTAAATTTTCGTCGCCTTCCAGACTCGCGAGTAGTGGAATATAGCAAAACTTCTCAGCTGACAAATCGAAGGCCATAACCTTTTTGTCACGGCATAACCAATAAAGGGCACTATGTGCAAAGACACCTATTTGTCCTGCCAACCTATGGAATTCGAAGTTTCTTATGTTTCTCCATTTACTTCCACTACCAAGAGTGTATACCTCCACTTCTATAGAATTGGAATTTTTTAGTAACGTATACATTCTGACAACTTTGTACTCCTCAGTTTGGGGGAGGTAACCAAACCCGCAGAACATATATCCGCTGAACAAACTTTTATTAATATGGCGGGTGGTGTAAGTTTAGGAAGAATGACATACTCTCTGAGGATGGGGTTACTAATAACAATATTATCAAGGTGGTTGAAAAAACAGATCAACCCATTGCAAAAACCAACAATAGTATAATTAGACATCTCTTGAGGGAGCACATCGATCTTGCTAATGATGTTACTATTCTTTCCATAATCAAAATAATAAAATTTGTTGGGTGTAGGAAGGAAACTTAGCTGAACGCACGATATAAGAAAACCCAAATTACTAGAGTCAATAAGATGATTGAGGTGAATCTTGTAGAATGATGGATGAGAAATAAGTTTTTTCCAAGCTTTAGACACTAATTTACAGTCAAGAACTGATTCAGCAGGTAAACGGCATAATATGTCTAACGTGGTTTCCTCGGGGAGATTCCTGAAATACTCCATTAAAATTCTAGGGTTTGAACAGATGGGGTTTTTTTTTTTTTTTAATCAACAAGAGGATTTTTTTTTTCTTCTGCGGTTGTGTATATAACACATGAAGGGTTTTCAAGGCGTATCTTCTATAAATATACTACGCCGAATCAAGTGGTTTGCGAATGCATTTACCATCGGTTCATGAACCGTTATTAATGTGTTTTTTAAGCGTGTCTGACTTATCTAACACGACTTAGTTTTAACCGAGGAGGCGACTTGGCCCAGTGGGAATCTCAAAACATTTTACTCTTTTGTCTAACGGTTTAACACCATGCTATAAAAAATGTCGACGATTCAATAGTGACATAGTAAGTCCCCAAACTATAATTTTAGCCTTTGGTATATAAGTGTATTACAAATTTGTCCCCCTAAAATTTTCATTAAGAGTTTACAAAAATTCTAAACGAACCGTGTGATTGAACCACACGGAAACCGCTAGACACAACAAAGCCCAATAAATGGGACCCCTGCTGTCCTCCGCGGGACCCACTGGGACCACACCAAAAATTTGTGAGACAAAAATTGAGATACGGTTTCGGGTGTGGTCTGTTTACACGGTTTGTTTAGAATCACCCAAGAGTTTAATAGAAGTGTAAGTTTTAAGTTTGTAGTTTGGAGTTGACTTGTAGATTTAAAGGATTCATACGGTTTCTACACCGTTGTCGCTGCAATACGTTTATCACGAAAATCTTCGAAAAATATTCTCTTTCTACTAATAGCCTGCAAAAACTTACACCAGGGCCCCCTATTTTTCATGGTGGGGTGGGGAGAGGGGAAATCAACGGTGCATTTAATTGCCACCTACTGGTGTAAAAAAGTGGGGGCAAAATCCGGGGTCTCCCTATTTGAAACCAAACCCTTCACCTGAAAATCCGGGGTCTCCCTACTATAATCCTTTATTAGTAGAAGGCTTTAAATGCAGAGCAATTATAATTCTTTCTACAGAGATAAAAAAGGGGTGGTCCATATTTGGGACAACACGTAGCACAATCTAAATAATTGAGAGGGGATTGATTGATTGGTAATCGGGTGGGGAAGGGAATGATCAATGGTCATAATTTGTCCCAACTACTCGAGTTTAACCATATTTTCCTCTCACTGGTGTAATGTTTGGGGTACAACAACTACTCGAGTTAATCTCCAAGAAATTCTTTACATTCAATTTAATTGAATTAAATTTCTACACTGCAACACGTTAATCATATCTTCTCTTTTTCCGTATTGTCAACCATCCTGTAAAAATATACACCAAGTTTCTACACCGAATACTTCAGTTCAACCATCACCAGTGTGGGACATACAGTTTCCAAATTTATTTTGGAGCGTTATCGGGTCCGGATCCTCGGTGACCGATATTTTCCTGTCCTCTATCCATCCAATCACGGAGCGCCACGTGGGACCAATTTCTTAATAGATATCTTTTTTAGATTTATCGGTAGCTCTCACAGTTTTGTCCCATGGGCCCCACGGAGGACAGCAGGGGGCTGGGTGTCTGTGAGAGCTTTATGGCGTTTTTTTTGCACGGTTTTATTGTCTGTGAGAGGAGGGGTGGGACCCACTTATGCCCACCCTTATCCCAATGCACAGAACCTGTGTCCGTGCGATCCTTCTCGGTGCCCATCACGGTGCTTGATTTCGGTGTGTAGCAAAGCTCAAAAATAGGAATTTAATATTATTTTAAAACCAATATCTGTATACCATGCACTCGAATTATGTTCTTGGTCCTCCTTACCTATAGAACTCTCTTCTCCTTCCGCATAATAAAAGAAAATGAAAAACATAGTTCTGTGAATTGAAACAAACTTTTACAATCTTCAATTTGAACAGCGGAAACAAACTTTTACAATCCCGACCACCTTCTTTTGTGAATTGAAAAATCCATATTCGACAGCCAACAAACTCTTGAAGCAGCAACTACTGGCTACACCTTCTTTTCAGCAAACTACTAGTATCAGAACTTTGCGTGTTTTTTTTAATAACAGAAAACAATTCTCTACCACCGAAAGCTTATGAATCTTCTCTAACTCTATCTCCTTCTCCTCTCTCTTCCTCTCACCTTGCTATGATACCAAATGTAGGATCGAGCAAGAGAGAGGAGAAAACAACGCGAAAGCATAAAACGACTACATTGATAATCAAATTCGGTGTACAATTCTTATGGCTCAATAGCCTACTTATAGTCTCACAAACTTGATGATCACTAAAAGTACTTTCCTAATAAAAACAAACTCTAAATAAAGCACACTTCTAGAAACACAAAGAAACTCTAAACATAGTAAAACTCTAAAACCAGCAACAGGCACAACTTGCTTCTCAAGTTAACTCGACTTCCAAATATGACACGCTGTGTCAACTTCTCTTGTTGATCCAAACTGACTGCGTCAACTGCAGTAGTTGATCCCAACTGTTCTTCATACTGCGTCAACAATACTTGTTAATCCACTAACCAAATCACCATATCTTGGTTTAACTTCCAACAAAGATTAAACATCTCAACTAGCTGCGTGATCCATCAACTTAGGGAAATCTGTTGCATATGTTCACCTTACTTGCTCATGCTGTAATCCGTGTACAAGTATGAGCATCTGTGTATAAGCTATCTTGAAATCTTTAAATCACGTTCCTGATCTCATAGAAGCGGACGATGAAATGGAGATAATGGAGAATTTCAATACTTCAAGATGTTATGAAAGACTTTCAGGAAACCATGAAGAATGCATCTTCGATAAGTTTCTTTGGAAAGGCAATATTGCAAACAAGGTGAGCATTATCCTTAAGACTACTTTCCATGATTCGCTACCTACCAGGGATATGCTTCGTCATCGGGGTGTAAGCATTGATAGCGAGTAGTGTGTTTTGTACAACGATGATAGGGAGTCACCAAATCACATGTTCATCCACTGTAAGTACTCTTTTGAGATTTGGAGATATTTCATTAAAGCTTTCAAGATAGCTTGGCCAATGCTATGCACTTTCTTCAACTGTTCGAAGCGTGGTCTATTAATGTGTTGCAAGGAAAAGGTAAGGATGTTTGGCAAATCTTGCATTATGCGGTTTGTTGGAACTTATGGAAGGAAAGGAATGGAAGAGTTTTTGGAGGTCGTCACAAGATTGTGCAAGAAAACATTGACTTAGTTAAGCAATTGGTAGTCTTATGGTTTTGCGACAACGATACTTTTAAGTATGTTGATCCTAGTTTAATTTGGAGTAATTGGGACACTCTAACCTTCTATGTACGTAACAACCTTGGTTTGATCCTTGGTTTTTCTTTTTTCTTCTTAATATATCCTTCTATTCGAAAAAAAGAGCATGAGCATCAAAGAACGTTTGATTGATGTTTGGTACAAATATAACGCAACAAGGTAGAAAGAAGAAAACCGAAAGTTGAGGCTACACAATAAAAAAACGTCTTAAAAATAGACTTGCTCTTATAATCTTCTGCTTTATAAAGTACATCACATGCATATTATAAATCTAGAACTAATTTAATCAGGTTAACTTGAATGAAGATGTAGTTTATCAGAACTATATCAACAGTGTACTAATTAACCGCTACTGTGAAAGTCTATGTTCCTAATAGTTTTTCCGAGAAAAGAAAAACCAAAACAAAAATTAAAGGCATTGCATCCCATTAAGTAATTAGACGAAGTGTGATTATAAAAAAAAAATGATGAATTAAAAACCTAATAGTGAGCGCTATATACAGAGGTTTTTTTTATATAAAATATTAATTTGGAAATAATATTGATTTCCTATTTTTTATATAAATTTAATAAAAGATATATTTATACTTATAAACGATATATTTATCCAAATTAAATAAAAATTGATTCCACATGGCGTTCCGTGATTGAATGGGACAGAAGACAGGGAAATAACGGTCACAGAGGATCTAAACCCGCGTTATCGACCCTCCTCCAGCAGGGACTTGTCCAGTATCCGGACACGATTGTCAATAATGTTATTTGTTCAACTCGACTCCCAAAAATATTTATCACACGTCTCTTCCACGTCATGTAACATGTCAGAATTGAAAAAAAGCAACCACCCACTTTCCAGATGGAGATTATCAAGTCAGTTCTTAACCTTCTAGAACTTATACTATCACGTCCCGTTCTGGGCTGGTTAAGCTCGTGCTATCATGAAAAAATTTACACCTCTACCGGGCTGAGTGACTCAATACTATAATCTCCGCTTGCTCTATTACTCTTCTTGTGCGAGCAAAAACTAATGCTGCTTGACTTATCACCGTCATGTCAGAGTCCTTCATAGAGTTTTCCGTTTTAAATTTGGAACGATGTTGTTGCAAATACCCTAAGTTTAAATATCTTGTGGTGCATTTTCTTCATATCGTCCCACGTCTTTTTTTTAGTCAATTTTTAAAACTGCATAGCAAAAACAATTTGGCCGGTATTCATTCACAAAGAGGTACTTAAGTGGGTACCTCAACCTAATAAATACAACCAAAAAAGAAAAAGAAAAAGGAAAGCGAGTTTGGAATTGATCATCAAAAGCAAAAAACAAAGAACAAATAATCAAGTAAGAGTATTGAAAATAAATAATACCAAAAGTCTCGTATCCAACTCAAAACGGCCGATAGAAATACGAGTCCCATAAAGCTATACCATGTTAGCCGTTAAACCCAACACTTTAGTGTTTGACTCTGCCCAAAAATAAGCTTGAATATTAATATATTGAATTTGTCTTTCCAAGTTTCTCTTTTTGTGATTGAAGATTCTAGAATACTTTTTTTCCCAAATGCACTACCATATTGCAACAGGTAAGTTATTCCAAATACAGTCAAGTTTTTCATCACCCCAATCATCACTTGAGTTTATACATGAAAATATTTCATTGATTCTTTCGATCTCATGGGGGATTCTCACTTATAAATCTCAAGTTACAATTTACCTTTGAAATCTGATTTACCAATTGAACCATAATATGCATTACCAATTGAACCATAATATTCTCAGCCCTGCTCTTTTAGAGCATCATGTCAGAATCCACACTGGAGTTTCAAATTGCATAATAGTTGTAGTAAAAACCCTTAGTTTAATTCATAGCTTTAAAAATGTCGATCCCCGTTTTTTTATTATTAGGAATCTAGAAAACAACGTAGGCTAATATATCTTTGATTCTTTCGATCTCATGGGGGATTCTCACTTTTTGATCTCAAGTTAAATTTTATGTTTGAACTCTAAATCTACACATTGTTGAACCATAAATTGCTACCTATATTTACCACTAATTGAGATCTTTGCTTGCTCACTCACTCTTCCCAGTTCCAATTATCATGAAAATATTATGAGAGACCCCTCTTTTATGCCCAAAACTTGACACTGCTTATGTGTCAAGTTTCACTTAGACCATTCTGGGACCCTTCTTGTTGAGATTATTAGTCCCACATACCCGTTTCTAAGATCCTGCGGCTTATAAAAAAAATTCTATCGCAGTGGGACTGTGGGAGACACATTCCTATCCATCAACGTAGTTTTAAACTGTGTTTCAACACAAACGTGATTTAAAAGTCTGTCCAAGTTAAATTAAACGAGTTTTATAAAATCGTTTGATGTGAACTACGGGGATAGGCGAAGCCGAGCTATACCAATTCAAGAATCCTAAGCCACTAGTTGAGACGATGTAATTCAAAAATCCTAAGCCACTAGTTGAGGCGATGTCACGTCACATCAAAGCAAGAAAATGATAGGTGGATGGTTTTCGGGTCCACTGGTGCATAGCACAAAATCTAGTTACATTTTAAGAAATTGAAATAATTAAATAAGTTTTAAACTTAAAGTAGTAAAAAAATTCCTGGAAGTAGTAAAATAATCATGACATCTTTGAATAAAACGGTATGAAACTAACCAAAACATGACACTTTTTCTGGTTTCCCACCTGATATCAATGAATCATCTTACAATTTTCAATAAGCGATGGTTCACTATAACTGCGTGTCTTCCGGGAAATCAAATTTGATGTGCTGAACTCCTGGTTCTCGAAGCTTCGTAACGAAGTTCATCAACGAACTCCCATGTTTACCAGGTTTCATCTTCCGGTTGAAGATATATGGGTTGGAAATCTGCTTCCGCTGGCATTTCTTGAATTTGTTCTACAGGTAACTGCGATAAAGAAGGAAGCCTGATCATAGGAGGATCATCATCCTCTATTTCAATCACTTCCACTTGGCGATCGTTAAATTCTTCTTGTCCAAAAATCTGGCTACTGTTAGACCCATGGCCAGGGTTTGAGGAAGTGGAACCCAGCGGCATGAATTTGTACTGAGGTGTCAAACTTATCTCAGTATTAGACTTTTTATGGGTTACATGTAATGTAACAGGTAATTGTTTACTAGTGTCCCAATTAGTTAGGAACATCGTGTTTGGGTTCTTCTCGTGATTCATGCGAAAGTTGCTAGGAGAATTGAATGATAGACTTGCTACTTTTAAAGACTGTTTGTACGAGGCGTTCAACCCCATCGTCGTAGGGTAATGGTACGAGACTTGAACTGGTAGAAAACTAGCAAAGCTACTTAGAGACAAGTAACTTCCGATTATGTGTTGTTGCACAAAAAAAGGACGACTTCTAAAACACCATGGACTCCCACGAACTATTTCTGGTAGTTTTCCGGGGTTCGGTAGGAGAATAACAAAGATATTTTCTCCTTTAGCCTTGGGAAGGCGCATAGTAGCAGGAGCTACACTCAGCTGCCAAAGATCTTTCGCATGAGTACTGATGTCGAGAGTGTTCACACAACAAGGATCAAAGATCAACCCGGCCAAATAGACTTCTTTGTCATCCATCATTGTAAACTCAGGATGAAATGGTTCGAAAGTTGGTTGAATCGTCATATCTGATGTAGAATGCATACCCCTTATAAGATTAGACTAACAATTCGCTGATGTAGAATGTTATCTGTTGCAGGCTTCGATCAATAGGCTTTGATCTGTTTGGGTTTTATGGCAGTGGCTAGATAAATTGGTCTGCAACATTTTTTGTTTGATGTAGAAGTTCTGCGTATTTTTGCTAGTTTCATTTTCAGTTTGTTGAGAGTTGTCAACTGTCAACTGGCTAGATACATAACCTTCTCCTTCGAAAAATTCACTGATTCGGACATGCCCCTTATAGATTAGATTCACAGCTTCGGAAAAGGAAAGAAAGTATATAACTAAATTAATACCGCTTTGCAAGATCATAAAAAGCAATGTATGAGTTTCCACTTTGCTGCAGCAGCCCTTGGTTCGTTTTGTATAACTGTCAGCGAACTACCACTACTTTTAAAATGAGTTTCCTAAAGATCAACGAATTAGAGGTAAGACTTAATATAACTTGGAGATAACTCCCCGTCTCGTTTGGTCACATCGAAGCTCTACATTAATATAGGTACGCAACAATAACATCAAGTTAAGGTGATGGAAGGGTAGTAAATGATTTGGTGAAGTACTAATATATTTGGAATTTACTATTGTGGTTGAAATGTTGCAGTTAAGTGAGTGATTAATGTAGGTAAGACCGTGAGAGTGGACAACCTTCTTTTGCTTATTCACCCGTAAAAAACGTCTGTTTTGGGTTTATAATTTTTTGGCTTATCGATGGGCCTATAAACATTGGGTATGTATATTTTTCGCTATGTAAAGTATGTTTGAAGCGGAAACATGCAACTTGCACTGCTGATTTCGTTACCAGTTTTTAAAAATTGTGACAGACATTTTCGTGTACATGACGAAAATGATTTTGGGTCAGCATTTATGATGTCGCCTGTTTTAAAGAATGGACCAACCAAAGTATGCCACATAGGGGTATATCTATGTGGTGTAAAATAACCGGGGTATCTATCATTTTCGGTCGTATTCATCTTCTGCGTCGAATATATTAGATTCACTTCTTCGGGAAAGAAAAGAACTACGTGGCAGCTAAATCCACCATTGATTCCATCTCACCCAACCCCACCAGGAAAAACAGGGGGGTCCTGCTTTATGGAATGATCCAATCAAAATTTGACACATAGTGGTGTCAAAATTTTGGGGTATAAAAACGGGGGACATAAAGCATTTTCGAAGAAATCATAACTGTCAGAGAATTACTAGCATTTTCGGGTTTTACCCCCCTATGTGTCAACTTTTTATTGGCTCTCTTTTAAAGCAGACCCCCTGTTTTTCCATGGTGGGGTAGGGTGAGGATGAAATCTACGGTGTATATGGATGACACATAGGGGTAAAAAGTTGGTGTATGAAGCCGGGGTATCCTAGAAGTTTCCTTTCCTTTGGTGTAGTCATAAAGTTAAAAGAGAAAGATAGGTAAGAGAACCTAGAGTTAACTTGCAGACACGTTAGGTCACATCTTAGCTCTATAGGTAATAATAACGATGAGGCTTAAGTGTACACTGTAGACAATGTAAGGGTATTAAAAGTCAAATATATGCAATTAATTATAATTATTTTTCCAGTTAATAGATATGGTTAGACCAGTATTTGTAATAACCAGGCTTTGAAAGTTGGGGGATTCTATCATCTGCATCTCCAGAATTAGGCGAATTAAGTTTTTCATCAGTAAATTACACGGATTGGTTGGAAAAATGTTCTCTATGAAGTAAAATATTAAAGATCTACCAGTAATTTTGTGTATGTGTTTCCACTTTTCGAAACTGAAAACGCTAAAGCTGGGACAAAAGCAAATGAAAAAAAAAATGGTTCCAGTTCGGTATCCTATAGGTTGTGCTGCAGACTTGCAGTGAACCACTACTAGTTTTCGCCAGTTTCCTTTGGTAATGTTGTCCCAGCTGTAGGCGTTAAAAGAAGTGATAAGTACGAGAAGGTTGTCCCGTTCGGTAACCGAACTGGATAATAACTCTCCAACTTGCACTGCAGTCCCGTTCGGTTACATCGAAAATCTATATAATTTCGGTAATATCAAAAGTAATTGGAGAGTTATTAGCCAGGAAAGCTATGAGTGGACCAAAATTGGTGAGACTGACACATTTTTGGAAAATGCTAAACGCGTGATAAAGGGGATATTGTGTGAGTTTAGGGTTTCAAGAATCTTTTCTTCGAACACGTCATCATAAAAAATGAACCATAAATAACTATGGTGCATATGTAACATGTCTGTTGTAAGATTTTCATGTTTGGCTTCTCTTTAACATAACCTTTTCACTTTCGAAAAAACTTATACATACCGCAATCCGTTTGCAGAGGTAAACGACAGAGGTATATGCAATCTGGATGTGCTTTGGGTTAAAACTTAAAAGTACTTTGAATTTTTTTTTACCTCACACAAAATAATTACAACCTAATTCTGCCTGAAATTTGTTATCACATCCAATTTTTTCTCTGATCGATAAAGAAAGGATTGGAGTTAGTTATCACATCTATATTGTAATATTTATATTAGCTTTTTCAATTCCAGAAAAAAAAGAGTTAACACATCCATATATTTACCGATACGAAGGAACGTGTATGAGCGACAACTTTCATATTTAGTATACTATATAATAAGAACAGAAAAAGAAAAATCATGCATTAAAAGTTGCATGGATTTCACTTCCGTAATCCCCTAAACATGAACCCAAATTATGTAGTATTTCTTCTTCTCCTTGTGCTACAGCCTCGACCACCTGATACCTCTCTTTTTTGCCCTCCCTCCCAGTGCTACATTTCATCTCCTTGAAATTCTTGAGATGTAATAGTTTTTTTTTTCTTCAAGTTAACAAACATGGGTTGCTGTAAAGTTGTAATTTCATTTCATATGATCAGACTTCAAAGAATTGTTTCCATAGCTCTCAATTTATTTTGGGAAAGTGTAAATCCGAAAAATAAAAAATGAACACAACTCGAGATGTATAAAACGACGAGCTACCAATTTGAATATCAGCCTTCGAATTGCATTCATTTTTTGTAGGAATTTAGAGTCTTATAACAGCAAAATATCATCAAAATATTACATTTTAAATTCATGGTCGTTTGGGTTTTGCGGAGAAGAAAATAACGCAAATCTGCAAATCTTTTCTGAACTTGTCCATCAGAGTGTCCATGGATCCGACCTCTAATAATTATACTAAAAGAAAATTTTCCAGCTTGTCGCTTGGTTACCTTCTACCGACGTCTCCACTGCTGTGTATTGAACTTATTTTTTGATTTCTAATAAAATGCCCTGAGCGGCTCCTTGTTAATAACAATAATATAACAGACAATAGTCTATAATCATGAGACGAACCAAATCCAGTTTGACACAATGGTAACATGCTATATTACTTTTCGGGTTTACAACGTGTGACACAATGGTAACACACTACAATTTTAATGGCCATCGATCTAAAAATAATTCAGACCAAAAGTGACATTTTTTCAGTTGACGACTTGAACAATGTCAACGAACCAGCTTACCTTTTTCAATTCGCATTAATCCACTCTTACTGCTCTCGTCTGTTCAGGAAGAGAAAAGGACTTTTGGTTCGGCCACAAACTCAAAATGATATGCTAAAATCCAGGTTCTAGATGTTCTGGAACAGAAATTCATCAACGTATGTAGGCGACGCAAATGAAGTTTTGTTTTCCGATATAAGGCACCTCCAGCTATTCGGGGTACATGTCACCCCTTCGTTTAGAATCTCTTCCACACGTGACTGTGACAAATCAGGAAGCTTGAAACCAGAAGGATAATCATTCTCTACTACAACCATACCCACTTAAGAATCGCAGAAAATCTCATGGCTTAATTCTTTTGGAGAAGGGTAAGAAATGTTGGCCGCTTGAAACACTTCCGTAGCTCTCAAAAGTTCTTCTAGCGTATTTTCGCCGTCACTAAAGTTAAGTTCTTTAATAGTTTGTCCCAAAATATGACTGCTAACAGAGTTGTGATCAGGGTTCGAGGAAGTAGAGAACAATAGTATGTTCTCCAAACAATGTTCACAGGGCTCATCAACACTACTAATAGTTCGGATGAAGTTGTAGTGAAGTATCATTCTAAGCTTCTTATTAGATTCATCGGTTAATTCTAAAGTAACAGGTAACTGGTCACTAGGATCCCAATCAGTTTTGAAAGTCGAGTTTGGATGCTAATTGTGATCCAAGCGAAAGTTGGTTACATAACTGAATATCGACTTTGCAGCTACATTTGAGTCGTGGAACATGGTAGAAATATGTGTCCCAGGGTAATGGTATGAGACTTCAACAGGAAGAATGCTAGGAAAGATCCTCCGAGACGGGTTACATCCCCGTTTGTGCTGCTAATGTTGCACAAGAAAAAGACGACCTCTAAAATACCATGGACTCCCACTGACTATTTCTGATAGTTTTTCTTTGTCTGGAAGGTGAATAATGAAGATATTTTCATCTCCAATCTTGCGCAGGCGCTTAGTTTCAGGAGCTAAACTCAGCTTCCAAAGATCTTTCGCATGGATACTGATGTCGAGAGTGTTTACATCAGATGTATAAAAGATCAGTCCATCCAAATAGACTTCTTCCTCATTCATCTCTTTAAAGACAGGGTGTAATGGTTTGAAACATGGTTGAACCGAGATTTCGAAATGCATGGCTCTAATGCACCGCTTCAGAAAAGTAAAAGAAGTATATAACTTAAAGTGGAACTGCTATGATCATAGAAATCTATGTTTGTGTTCGACGGTTGTGTTTCTTGTTTGTTCCAACAGGTTTTAAATAAGTTCATATTCATATAAGTATATTGATGGCATAAAGTTAAAATATAAGAGTTAAAGAGAACATGTAGGTAGGTCCCCATCTCGTTCAGTCACATCAAACACAAATATCGGTACGTAACAATTTACAATAAGGGAGGGCGTTGGAAAGGTAGTAAATTATTTTGAATTACTTGGGTAGTTAATTGACGATGATTTTGGAAGAACCATCTTTTTGTCACATCTCTTTGGCGTGTTATCTATTTCTCTTTCTTTATCAACTATATGTCGATAAAATTTTATAGGTGTCGAGCCAGGTTGTGAGTCTTATAGATAATAATGTAGCCCCCGGTGTCGGGGAAAGCAACAAATGACCTAAAAATAGGGTGAAACACTCGAAGATAGGGCCAAAAAGACTAAGGTGCACATCTCCTTAAGATTCTTTGTACATTTTTCTCTCTCTAATGAAATCAAGAGAACTACCCCCGTCTCTTGTAACAATTGGAGAAAGAAACAAAGAGCATGCTGAATAAAGATCAAGGTTTGCGATTGATTTTGCTAATGGAGAAGTGGGAACTCTTAATATTCAATCTCTTACTAAACTGTTACGTTCTCTTACTTTTACTTGGTCTATAAAAGACAGTTAAATATAAAAGCTTATACTTCAATTACATTAGTTCCATAAAACTATTAATTTCTTTTCCAAGCCGCTTGCACATACTTTGCAATCCATTTGCAAAGATTAACATGACATTATTCAGCATATATATACCGAAGTACATATACTGTGTTCAGAATGAGAACATCACCGAAGCTGCTACGGAGACCCAGGTTTTTTACCCCACCTTTTGACCCCCTTATGTGTCATCTCTATCAACCATAGAACCAGGGAGTCCGCTAATTAAACAAGATAAGTAATTACACAGTGAACATTAGCAATTGATGGACGTATAAGTTGCCATCGGGATTGGAGGCGATGCTTAGGGTGTTTTGATCCTGGAATAACAAACGGCACCTCCGCCTTGGGTTAGTCTAGTCAATTTCATGAAAAACACCAAATAAAGGAAAATCTTTAACCCAGAAGATATTTTTCTCGGCTGTCAACTGCATTGGCATCGGATAATTCTTCATCCTATCATATGGGCCACGCATTTCAAAGTAAAAGTTATAAAAACGATGACTATATTCTTCGTGATAACAGACATGGAGATCTTCATAATTGATTCCTAAAATTTCACAAACTGAATCTTTCAGAGTCGTAATCAGAGGATCAAAATCTTCATCTGTAAACTTCCCCAACAAACGATATTGATACACACTTTGCCCATCAGTTGAATAGAGATTGTAGTATAGATCTCTATCGACAATAATTAGTTCGTCAGCCATTGTTGTTGAACCTGTAATAAAAAAAGGAAAACATCATCAATGTCCGCAACATTCACAAAAGATATAGAAGAAACCATTATTTTATTTCCTTATTTACCGATCCAAAAAAAACCATTATTTTTTTCGACTGTATTTAATAATACATGGGGGAATAACACAGACCTATCAATTATCAAACCAACGTTGTTCCCCGAGAGATAGATAATGCTT
>JAJJMB010017097.1:0-14494 GCA_023531105.1 Papaver atlanticum
GCCCCAATTTTCAGGTACTGATTCCAGGGATGCTGAAACCTGAATTGCCCATGAGATGGCTCCCATCTTGCAAAATTAGCCTGCACGGTTCGAGCAAACACGCATTTAAGAAAACGGGTAACCGAAGAAAAGAGACTGCAAAGTGCAAACATTCTGAAATATGGGATAGTAATTCACCAGAGAATCCTCCGTCCCTTTCGTATTCAGCGCAGATTTATATTTTAGAATTCTCTTACAGCGTTCTTCATCGCCATCTATTAGAGTTTTATCATCTTCGAAGTATTTGAGTACACATTCTGCATTTGAAGTTATTGATGAATTGGTCATTTAATGATGTTTGAGTTCTGGTATGTTTTTAATGCGAACTTACCATCCAGAGAATCAGAAATCCTTTCCAAGTTACGGACAATGAGAAAGTGCAGATCCTGTCCAGCCCAAACGGGACGGACGAATATACAAATGAGCATGCAAATGGCAGTTCCGAGCACAACAGTCGAAAATCGGTGATGAGCTAATTCAAACAGTTCTTCAACACGATAACCCGAAACAGAAACCAGGCTGAATGTCAGAACAAATATCATGGCACCGTAATCGAATCGCTGTTTAACTATTGGGATAAACCTAGAAAAGGTGGCTGCCGAAGCTGCGTGAAAGAAACATGCATAGTTGGTATAAGAAAATACATGCATGAAACACAAAAAATGAAATACTACCTCCGTTTCAGGAAAAAGCGATACTTTTCGCCTAAAATTATGCCAAATTGAAAACTGGAAGTACCACTTTTCCTGAAACGGATGCAGTACTCGTTTCAAGTACTCTTGTGCGTACCGAGAAGGAACACCGAGGTTCTGAGAATTGCAGCCTCCAAAGTTTCTCCACAGTGAGCTGCAACCCAATGAACCCCAATAGCTAGAGCTCCAGCAAGAAAAGTCCCAGCAACCCGGTTTAAGCCTTTTGCCAGTGTTGCACCTAGGAGAACAACAAGATGAAGACGGAGATCAACTTCTATTCAGTACAACTGCATTCATGAAGAGATTCTAGTAAAATTTTGGAGTACTTACCAACAGTGTATTCGAAAACGACAACAACAGTAAGAACTGCCCACATAGCATTACTACCAATACTTTCATATAACGGTCTCATATAGTAAAAGAGCGAGACAACAGTAAGAGCTAAACCCACTTTCAAACAGTGACAAACCCTTCTCGGATCCTCCGATCCTACTCCGCAAACTTTACCCCAAACCTTTGATAATTTTGACACCAACCCTGACAGTAAACCAGCAAATCCTAACCAAATTCTCCTAGCTAGTCCACGCTCATTCCGATCTTGTACCTCTTTCGATCCATCAGACACTTCTCCCTCATTAACCATCTCTAGATATGATAAATGAATTTCCCAGCAGGCTAGAGATTGTTGTTGAATGTGGACTGAAGAAAGAAAAAGTATCGATCGTACGTAGAGAGAAGCTATAATGAGTCAAGAAAGCACTTGAAACGTATAAATAAGGGTCCTGAGTACAAATGTTGGGTCACAATGCAAGCTTATATAAGTATTGCATTAATCTTGCTACTTCTTAGGGTCTCAGCATGCACACATGTACTGCAATTATCATGTTTCTCTCTACGGCGTCTCTGAACCGCTAATGTAATGTAAAAAAGAAAAATGCATGCTTTTGAAAAGCATAACTTGAAAAGTACAGAAGAAAAAAGGCTCGAAATTCTTTTACAGCTAAGTTAGTGGTGCTAAGGGGTTCCAACTTTCAACAGTATACTCAAATTAGTGGACACAAAACTATTTGCTATAAAAAGATCAAAGCTGTTCACTTGTTTTTCAACTACATGTGCTGTGAATTTTTCATGTTCGCGATAAGTAACGAATCAAAACTTGCCTCGCATTCATCAGTTATCAGATTCATAAGTACTATTGTCCATCCACATGCTTTTTATACGGTTTATTAACAAACTTTCGGTGCTCAACATTAAAATAAAGACGCGGTGACATCAAGGTTAAGGGACTAAACAAGCATGGGCTATATACATCACCAACTGCACTGAGATATTTTTAGACAAATGATATGCATGTAAGATGAAGTCAAGTCACTCTTTAGAGTTTTCAGTTGTAATGCCATGCATAATGCATATTTTTTGAACTTATTTCCCAGTTAGTGGGACTTTCATACATAGATAATTTCATAGATAAGAAAAGTTGGCAACTGCACCAACTCTACCCACTATGCAGTAGCTAGCAGGATTTTGCAAAACCAAGCTTTACTTGGGTGAATACTTAGTACTAATGCACAATGGACCTTACAGTTAACATTGTTCGGTTGGGATTGTACTGAAGGAGTCTCGAATCGATTCTCGTTAAACTTAGGACGGTTCTACAGACCATATAACAGCATTTTGATGGCAGCTTCACAGAATAAAGCAAAGTTAAAAAGAATATGTTCTTTAGACCAAAGTAGTAAGGCCAGGATGGATATTGCTGCAGACATAATATACCTATAGCAATAGGGCATGACCTAATTTAGAGCCTTCTTCTCTAGTGGGTTTTTGCTTAGATATGAAAATGACAATTAGGCATTGTAAAGTTACATTTAAGTAACATTTGCAAAGTTAGGTCAGTTTAATCTGTTCAGTGGTGGTGGGATGATATCACTTGAAAAAGCAGCACTTATCTCCACCTTTAGTTGATCTGAAAAGCTAACACAACTATCAAAAATGACTTTGTTTAATATGCTAATTTCATAAATTATAATATGGAGCTTAAAGGATTAAAACTAATACTGTTTGTAGTGACACTAAACATGAATACAACTATTGTTTATTACAATTTTATGACAACAACAATTTTTTAGGCACTGCATAATAAGTGGATTCTTAGCTTCATATTCTTGTCTTAAGGTTTGCTGCTAATTCCTGAAGATTCTTCTGCGTAAGCAACTGTTTGTCGAGCCACTATTCGGCTAGATCGAATCTACGCGAATCTTTGGCGACGTAATCGTACGCATGACTGAGCCGTACCAGAATTTCACACCTTCGTCACAGTGTACCTCATTCCTAGACCAACTTTCATAGCTGATTGAACGAACCCAATTGGCCGCTTTCACCACTCCCATACAGGAGCTCCTCTTAACAATTTATAGCAGCACTATTGGTCATCTTCAATCAAAGCGAAGTAAAAACCAAGACGACTTCCAGAAAACAATCTCATTTTTTCCAGCATTTCAACTGGCAGTCATGCAGAAGCTTGATGCATGACTTGCCTGGCTTTTCACGGTCACCGTTTTTAAACACTTAAACCGCCTTTCACGGAAGTTACCGCATTCTTTTAGTTCAGACTGATTGGGAGTAGCACTGGAGATTTTGCTGGTATTCTTTCAAATGAGGGATAATGCTGTCAAGAACTTTAGTTGGCTGCTGCTGCTTACTTGAATTGATCCCAGTTGTTTCTGTTTGCTGTAAGAGGTTGGCTAGAGATAAAAATACATCCATTCTGGTTACCTCCCTGTGTGCCTGTACCTCGACGATAAACCTTGCCCAGATCTTATCGTTGCGTGCTTCCATCACTCCCTTTACGATGGTTAGTCCAAAACCCCTTATTTTGTCCGCTATTTCAAGAAAGAAGCCCCGTTCTTCGCAAAGCATCTACAACAATAAATCAAGCAGGTTAACATCTAGACCCCTATTCAAGCTTGTGCGGTTCTTGCAATGTCATAAGGATGACTAGGTTTCGGTTTCTTACCTCAACTAGCATCTGGCCTTTGGAGCTGAGATCTTCAACCAGAATTGGGCAAAACATGGATTTTCCGGCAACTTCAAATGCCCAAGTAGCACCACCACCAAGATTTGAGTTTTCTTTTAGAACTACGTCATTGTCTTCACTGATAATCTGAAATTGTTGCACATTTCAGAAAGTTAATACGGCATAACTAAGACGACATCTTGGGATGCGCAGAAGTGAACAAAGTGGTTAGCATTGTTACCTTTGGCTCCTCAGCTTGTTTGAGTGTGTCTGAGTATTTAGTCACACCTTGCAAGAAGAGCATGTGTTTGATAGTGCGGTCCAACAATGAGTCGATGCTACACTGTAATAGAATAAAAATAACAAAATTAGTTAACTCTCCACAAAAAAATACGAATGTACACAAAATGAATGCCTCAAGATCCAGAAATAAACCTTAGCTCCATTAGGCACAATCTCTCGCAGCTCTTTAACACGATCTTGTATCAGCTGACGGTCTTTCGGCCTTGGTCTAGTGCTTTCTCCAGGCCTGGCTCGTTTCCTGGCTACTTTGCCTTGTTGTCCCGGTTCCTTGGAGTTTGTGGTAACGGCACTCCCAGAATTGATGCTATAACTGTCTTCAACCCATGCTCCTAACTGGGACTTCACAAGATTCTCCTTACAGGTTGTGTTCATGTCTGACTTCTCCATTTTCTCAGGGTTCGATTTAGCTGCAAAAGTATCCATACTTTCTCCCAAGCAAGAAATGCTTGACGACTGAACTTGATTCATGTACTCTGATGCACCTCCTGTTCTTGTTACTATACTTTCTGACAACTGCTCCTCTGTCTTAGGTTTAGTATCCGAGAACGGATTACCGACAATTTCATTGAAAAGGTTTTCAACTGAAAAATCTGCAAAGTAATCTGCCTGGCTACCAACTTCTAAATTGGAGAGACATCCAGAGATACCGCTACTCAAAATCGGATTACTACTGTTATTTGCTGGCATCAAAATATCATCCCAACACTCCTTCTCTATGCCACAACTAAAATCAAACTCCATGTTATCAAATAGGTTGCTATCAATAGGTAGTTGCATGGGAACATTCAAAGATTTCTCCTTCTCATCACATGCATTGCGAGAATCTAATGTACTAATTGAATTTTGCATGGAAGTAGCTGAAAAATTGACAGGGATAGTGTCAAAAATTTCAGCTTCAACCAATCCAGATGGTGCAACTCCACCTACTTGTGCAAGGTTGCCGTTAGTTACTGCAGGCAATCTTTCATTACCCTGCTCTAGCTGTTGAGAACTCCACTGGGGCATGGTTGGTCGAGCGTGAGTTGGAAATGCTGCATTTGCTGTGCCATATCCAGTAGTCCTACCAGCATCTACTGACCGTGCATTATTTACGGTACTACTTGGTGCACTGGAACCTTGTAAATTATGCAATGCTGTAATGATTGAATCCTCTTGAAAATTCTGAAATCTGTTTCCACAAGGGACAATAGATTCTGGGTTTGAAGGAAATATGTTTTGGGAACCCTGCATCCCCGTCCCAGAAAGCAACTGCTGCTCGAATGAAGTCAGTGCACTCATCCTTGGGTGGTTTTTGGTGGCAAAACTCTGGGTCAAACTGGGATGTGGTAACTCAAGTTTAGGTGTTGATAATATCACTTGAGCTGGTTGAAATTGGTGTTTATGGTTAAATGAGGACTGATTAGCCGAGGATCCCATTCCAGCAGCATTATATAAGCCTGAGGTGAACGGTAAAGGCAGTGAAAGAGTTTTGGCTGTTTGAGTCCTTCTAATATGGTCATTGCTGGCACCACAACTGGAGTAATAGTTTTCAAAATCAACAGCAGATGGAAGGAACCCACTCGGATCATACATTTCACTGTTCAAAACCGAAGGCGCATTTCCTGAGAGAAGAAGCTCATCAATTCTCCCTAGATGCTGAAACAAACTTTTGATTTGATTCGCAAATTCCAACCTTTCTGGTATCTGCAGCAGAAGGAATGACACAATTAGCACCAATTCCTACCGAATACTACTTCAAGTATAGATCAAGTGTAGAGTTTTCGAGGGTACTGACCCTTTGGGTAGATCCGAACTGAATTACGCCTAGTGGAGCTACAGAAATTACCACAATCGTCTGCAATTACATATGAAACACCTATCAAAGAATTGCTCTACCTTCTGAGATAAATGCAAGAATATACAAGAGTAACTGAAGCAGAAAGAACATGTTCTAACCTCAATTCCGGAGGAAAATTGACGGTAAAACTCAGAATTATCCTATATGAAGACAATGTTACACCCAAATTAGTTCAAAATCTTTACAAATTTCGCAATCAACGAACAAACGAGGAACCAAAATGCACCCGAAAAACAATAGTTCTATTTACTAACATAGTTCAATTTACCTGAAAAACAATTTGACTGTCTACTGAGTTCCACTTCCCGCAGTAAGTATCAGAAAACATCCATCGATCTTTACCCGTAACAGCGACTTCTCCAATTATTCTAAAAGCCAAGAAAAACAACAACAAATTTAACCTTACTGAACCCCAAATGAACATGAAAACAAACTGAAGATCAAAAAAAAAAAAAACATACCCTTCTCCCATGATGTGAGCTTGTTGAGACATTTTCTCAATCAATATCCGGACCTTTTCATCATAGTAAGCATCTTCTAATGTCAACAACCTGGTGGTATCAAGCACAAGCCAAAAAATCACTCAACAGGCAACACCTAAGCTGAAAAAATCCAAACCCTCAAGGCCAGCATATGTCAGGAGGGGCAATTGCCCCTCCCACCAACACCAACTTAAAGCTGCAAATCTAAACCCCCATAGTCAGGGGGGGGCAATTGCAACTCCCCCAACCAAAAATTATTCAACACCAACTTAAAGCTGCAAATCTAAACCCCCATAGTCAGGGGGGGCATTTGCCCCTCCCCAACACAAAAATCACTCAAACCCCACAAAAATTGGAAACTTAAACCCCCATTCACACACCCAAAGCCCGGGGGTGGGAAATTGGCCCTCCCTTTATAAAAGAAAAAAAAAAAAAACAATTTCTAGTACTGGAAGCTAAAATGGAGTTACTTACATGGAATTTCTTGGATTAACACGCCAAAAGACAGCATAAGACCAGCCATTGTTGGAACAGAGATTCTTCAGAACCTCTTTAAGTTGAGTTACCATCTTTTGCTGTTTGTTCTTGATGTAAAAAAAAATCAAATCTTTTGAGTGAAAAAAATGAGATTTTTTTTTTTAGTGGGTTTGAATCTTCTAACTTCCACGGCAAGATCCTCTTCCTGATTGTGTCTCCCAGAGATACCGGTGTCTCTCAAACTCCGGTTCTGTAATTTTCAACAACAACTTTGTTTCCATTAACAAACTTCCAGTTTTCCTTTCAAATACAGATGAATAATAAGTTCTTCCACCCTCCCTAAACAACTCTCTTCAACCTTCTTCTGAAACAGGGGAATAAGTGTTTTTTCTGAATTGAAGTTGTTTTGTTTTTTGGACTTAAAAACAATTGAAGTTCAAGTGTTGGAAGTTGAGAAGACAAATCTGAGTCTTGGTTTGGTGGTATATATAAGTTGGAAAAAATATGAAAACCTGAAAATGCAAGTGGTATTAATTCAAAAGTGGTAAAACAGTGGAAAAAGTGATTTTCATTCAAAGAAGTTAAAAAATTAAGTTTTTTTTTTTTTACTTCCTTGGAAGAAGAAGACACCATTAAAACATGTAAATTTGTGTTGGCAGAGAATGTTTGGTATCCACTAAACACAAAAACAGAACCCTTTATACCGGTCACAGCCAGTCAGTCAGTAATTTCAATGAAGAGAATCTACTGCATTTTTTTACTAATAACTGACTTATCTTGAAAGTTGAAAAGAAAAAACCCCATAATTATTATCAATTATTAATTACTAGTAAAAAACAAGAATAATAATTTGATTATTTTGGTGGGTTTTGGAAATCAAAATTTTTATAGGAAACAACTATAATTATAGAGATAATTAGTGTTTTTATTTTGAAGGCAATGATCATTTCCACATTAACCTAAGAGTATAGGGTATCAAATCTCGAGGACCTTTCGTCGAGATATGCTACGTTGCCGCACCTACCCAATTACCCATCTCGTTTTTTTTTTACCTCATCTGAACCTTACATCGAGTTTGTTTGGATATGACTCGCAATCTGATTCTGATGTATTTGTTCGAAATATTTCACATGGTAGATTGTTTGTTTTTTAATAGTGTTATTTTTCTAACATTTGAATCGGAGTCGTTCGAGATAGGAATCGTTTTGTACCGACTCGTTGAGCACACACCTGACTGGACTGAAAAGAAAAAAAATGTTACTCTAGCTTTTGAGTCGGCTGTAAGCAGTTATACTCTAAAATATTCAACCATGTAGCAGTGTTGGAACAACAGCAAAACCCATAGTAACTTACAAAAAGTTAATTCTTGATTTTCCTTATATTTTGTGAGAGAAAAAAAATGAAGCTACGTCGTGGCGCCCTCGCCGTGAGGGAACAAGTAATGTGCATTTCTATCATTCAGATTCCGTTTTAGGTGGGGGGTAAGAAGCAATAGGTGGTTCAAACCCTATGACCCTGCAGCCTAGTAACACAAAAAAAGAAGTGCAATGAACTCAGCACTGTGGTCAAGAATATGATTTCATATATGACCAATGAAGAAGCCATCTCTATAGTACTACTACAAAACCTAGAACCCATGTTGGTGTTGTGACCACCTGAAAACTGTCATCTCCTCATCTTCTTATTCCAATGCAGCTGCTGGTCCTAAACATGCACCAAAAAAGAACCTATAATAGGTGATAGTTCTTGGTTTTGTTACCCTCCCAAGGTATAAGAAAAAGTAGAAAAGAAGATTAGGTTCTTTGCTTTTTAGTTTTACTGCTACTCCTTTTGCCATTTCAAACCAGACTCATGTCAACACGCTGCAATGGCAGTGTTGCCATTTTTAACCAATCAGGAAGTCATATATTTTCTACTGTAGTCTGCAGTAAACACTAAACTCATACTTTCAGGTTAAAAAAAATAAAGAGAGCTGTGACAGTACACTTGTTTGCAAATGCTTTGTATAAAGTATACATGTTGTGTATATGGTTTTGATCTTTTAATGAAGCATCATCAAGTGTAATAGTACCAGACCATGTGGTTCTCCACTTGTATCTGCCATGATCTATGCACAGTGATTTTAAGTTAGTGATTTACAAAGGACTCATGGATAATAATTTTTACTCTACTTAGATAATGTATGGGTAAGAAAAAACTCTTGAAAACCGGTGACGGAAGCAGGATTGAAAGTCTAGATGGGCTAAAACAGTAAAGTGGACTATATGCAAGTTTGATACTGCTGTGAGTTTTAGAAAAATGTTTTCCTGTTGTGCTTTGTGAGGAGAGAATTCGCAGGTCCTAGTGTCGTCACTGTTGACCCCTATCTGGTTTTGAGTAGCTAAATTTGGAGAAATTTATCACCTGGTTTCGTGGTGTAGTTGGTTATCAGGTCAGTCTAGACACTGAAGGTCTCTAGTTCATCTTTTTTTTGTTTTGTTTTTGGCAAACTTGCAAAATCCGCCATTTAGTGGTAGTGGCTGGCCAGCGCAAAATAATCAAGCTTTAAAGTCCCTAGAGATCCATCCAAGTGAGGAAAAGGGCAGCAGGCTAGGTGCTTAGCATTTTGACCCTAAATCCTTCCAGCTACTGCTAATGCGAATTAGTGATCAATGCAATTAAAAGCAAAGCAAGATGAATATATATGATTGTTTGACTTGAAGGAAAAATTATAGCGCATGAGATGTGGAAATGATAAAAAGAGGACCCATCTTAAATATATGCTTAGTTTGAGAATCTTGACTTGTTAATTGCTTTAAACAAAAACTGAAGTATAAATCATTTTTGTTCATCTTTTTTAGAAAATCTAATCTTTCTAAGTGAAATATTGGCAGACCATCTCTCAAAAGGGTGATCAAAGATATCATCCAAAAAGAAGATAAAAATTTGTTGATTGACATCACCAAATCAACTTGTATAAAAGTATATATTAGTTCATTAATTGTGAAACAATAATAAGGCGATGGGATCCTTCTTTTTACAGTGGTCTGATGCTTGGCACCACTGTTGAGGTAGGGATTCGAATCTCGTAATTGTCAGAAATAACTCCTTATAAGGAGTTAAGGATGTTGTCCAAGACAACTGTTACAAATTATCAAATGAAAAAAAAAAAAACTAGGCGGGATATCCCGTATCCAAGCCTCTTAGAGCACCTAAGAGCATCCACAATGGACGACCATAACCAAAATTTTGGTCCCCAAACGAACCACAGTGGGACGGAGTAAAGATTAAATACTAGACCAAAACCAAATATGGTCTGAAATCCAGACCAAAACTATATCTGGTCGACCGGAATTATAAGTACGCTCGATACCAGGCGCAGTTTTAAAGTTCGTTTGGAGTGGGACGAATGTATAAGCTACGCACGAAATCCAGGCGCAGCTTAAATGTGCGTTTGATGGTGGGGCGGATGTTATACATCCGTTTCAATCATGGTCAAGCATTAAGTGGGGCGGGCATATAATGTTAGCTTGATAACAAGCGAACATTTAAGCTACGTTTGAACCAGGCGAGCTTATTATGTGCGCTCGATCAAATTTTACTCATGCACCGTAGCGTGGCAGCACGGAGTAAACCTATATATATATATATTTTTTTTAATTGGTTTTTGATCTTTGGTTATACTCGCGCCACTGCAGTTGCTCTAACTACTCCCTGGAGCAGGTTCTACAGGGTATCCAGGCCTCTTAGAGCACCTGATATAATCCTGGAGCAGGTTAAGACCATGACCTTCATATTCATATCAAGCATGTGGCATGCTGGTTAAAGAATAATCAAACCCTCGCCTTCTAGAATGTGTGGTGAGTGTCAAACTACTAAGCCATCTTTCTGATGGTGGATGTGATCTTCATGTATAGGTATAGAGATGGGTCCACGTGGATACAATCGGACGAACCAACAGAGTTGATGCGAGGGGCCTGCGAAGCACGCAATCGTACCCTGAATCTTTCTCGTCTTATGGTGTGCATAGAGAAGATGAAAAGGAAAAAATGACCCACAGACTCGCAAAGTGAAGAAATTTTTTTTTTAAAGCCTGAAGCTCTCTTCTAAAAGCTGCGACTCCACTATTGCAATGTGCATCATTTGTAGAGACCCTTTGTGTTCATTTCTACATAGCAAAAGCTTATGATTTTGTCTCCTACACAAAACACACAAAGTGTTTAGCTTCATCATGGCCGTTGAGTTGAGTAGTAGCTTGTACCACCAAGTCAATGCCACACTTATAATTTGTATCCAAAAGATTTCTTGCTTTTCCTTCTTTTGTTTCTTCACTTTGAGCCTTTTGCAGGTATTGGAAAGAGTAGTAGTAGTAGTAGAGACAAATTGAAAACAGAAGTGTGTTTTTTTGATCAAGAGTTAGAAAGTGCTAATGAGTAAGGTTTAATTTTAGTACCTATAGATCAGCTTCATGAATCATGATCCTCCTCCCACATGAAGATTTGAATACAATGTTAGTAGTGCTCACTAGCTATTGTCAGTAGTGTAGTATTGTCATTACTAATCTTTACTTTCTTCACTTTTTACTTTCCCCAAATGAAGTTACTATGGACTTTCAAAATATCATTAGAGAAAAAGCAGGATTCATCCGGAGGACGCCAGGTTTTCCCAGGAGATTACAAGAGGATTGTCTTGTTTTGCACGAATTTGGTAACCCTCTGTATCAACCATGCAGAAGAAAAAAGAAAGAGAAAACCGGATCGATACAGAAAATCTTACGAGAGATTACTAATCCGGGGCTCTAGTGGTGAGAATTGTTTTGTTTTATACCAAATGTGCACGAAAAAAAATAAGTCATGGACATAAATAAACTTACAAGTATTAATTGAAGTCATGGACATAAATAAACTGACATAAATAAACTGACAAGTCATGGACATAAATAAACTGACACAAATAAACTGACAAGTCATGGACATAAAACCGGCTTGCAAAGTTAGGATTATTAACTACAGGATCACAATGTGGGTTTTATCTCAACAACAACCAACCTAATGCAGGAAGAAGAAAAAATAAAAATGAATAATCTACACCATGAGCTTAAACCATTTGTACGACAAAAATTCTACCATGTGACTCCAAATCAAAGGTAAACAATTTCACCAGTTGATGCCTTGATGGTAAAAAAAAAACCAAAAAGCTGCTCTTAGTTGTTATATGTATGACAAATTAAGATTCAAGGTTTTAGCTGTGAGATAGAATCCAATGACAAACATAAGGATGAATGTGATAATTCATGAATGTAAGTAATATAGTGGACAAAAAGGCAGAAGAGGAAGATCCTAGAAATATATATGTCGAGAAAGAAAATCCATTACTGTATCTCCTTTTTGTTTTCAAAGCAACAAAAACAAAAGAGTACTTAGGTTGTTATTATAATACATGATCTATCTATATCCAGTACAGATATCGTTTCAAACCCATCTCCACCAACAGTGAAGCTGTTTCACACTTGTTCATCCCTAATCTGCCACTTAGTGCAGCTTAAACTTGATTAGTCAATATTAGTTTAATGTTTAATCTCCAAACAAAAAAGGAGGGTGCTCTTTTGTCGTCATGCGAAGATAAGGTTCACCTAACTTTATAGTCATTCTCAAATCTTATGGAGAACCGTTGAAAGGAATCTCGCAGTATTCCATGCTTATTCTTAGGGCTGTTAATGGATGAAATTCTGTCGGATTTTCACCAATCCGATTCCGATAGGCTAAGTGTTATCGGAATTCCGAAATCCGGCAACATCCGACGGAATTTTAAAATTCGAATCCGATAGGTTAGTTTATCGGAAATCCGATAAATTCCGATAATTCCTAAAAATATGAAAAAATTTGTTAAAAGGGATTAAAAATTACTAATCCGGTTAGATATTCCGATAATTTTTAAGAATACAATTTCCGATAGTCAACATCTTTATCCTAGAGGTAGGAAATTACTAATACATTCCTATGTGTTATGGGATGTCGGAACTTAACAATTGGATGGGGTCTAATCCAATTCCGTTACGTTAAGGGGGGGGATTCCGATAAGAATTCCGATCCGACATCCGATATCCGATATAACGGATAAAATCCTATAGGATCATGAATTCTCGGATTTCGGACCATCATCCTATGTTGGTTTTATTTGTTGTTGTTATTAAGATTGATGTTTGCGATTCAGGTAAGTTCCCCGGATCAAACTGAATCTAGTGCGACTGGTTTAGTTGAATGGCCGTTGATGTTAAAAGTTAAAGATTAATTACATGAATTTATGCTCCTATTAAATAAATCATAGGTAAAGCTCATAGCCGTCCGTCCAATCACCATGTGACCCAAACTGAAACTTGTTTCTAAAGTCTCTATAATTGCATTTTAAAATCTGAAAAAGGTGGTATAAGCTAGATTTGAAGGAGGACTTATATGGTGGTCTAAGTTCTACGACTAACACTTTGATTGTAGCTTAATAGTGGGTTCAAGTAAGTCATATTTACAAAACCCACTATCCATAAAATACAAGTATCTTTTGTCACTTAAGCTTTCGACCCCTAACCGTGGATATATTCTTGTTAAGAAAGAGGGCATCAATATAGAACAGTTCCCCGTCAATGATGTTTGCTTTCGTCGTCGACAAAAATCTTGCTTTAGGCCTACCATTGATGTCCTCCACATAGATTTTGTATTTCATACAACTATTCATGCTGGTATGCTGTTTCACGACTTCTGTACAGAAATTTAAATTCCTGAACTCATCCTGCAATAGGGAGTCCACACCACACACCATCCAACCTAGCTCTGATATCGTTTTAGAAACCCACTGTCAATGATGTTTCCAGTCCTCGTCGACAAAAATCTTGCTTTAGGCCTACCACTGATGCACATATATAGGTTTTGTTTTCATCAGCTATTTATGCATGCCGGTATGCTATTTCATGACTTCAGTATAAAAATTCCTCTTTCAAAGACCAAATATTTATGCATGCCGGTATGCTATACAAATGTGAAGAATGCATGCGATGTGTTACTATTTCTAAAGCTAAATTCAAGTAAAGCATGTCGAGCTAGTTGGTTCGCATCCAAAGAAAATCTGTAAATTTTAGCATTGCATGAATATGGATGAATTAAATAAATTTTAGCTAGTTTTATATTTTTAGCTTAAATATGGATGAATAAAATTGCCAACTGGGAAATGCCATCAACCGCTTCCTATCCTGGCATAAATTTTAGATTTTCATGCACAAACTTAAAACTGTAAATTTTGGAGAAAAGACAAAAGGTGACTGTCATGATCCGAAAATATAACACGTTGAAAGGGTCTGTATACAGATACATTACAACAAATGTGCAGGATGTAACGTGAGGTGACTGTCATGATCTGAAATTATAAAACAGTAACATGTTGAAAATGTTTATGATTTATACAGAACAGATCCATGAAAACAATGGAGGAGGATTTATACAACTACATTGTGGATACCATTTGGATACATTGCTTGCCAAAATGGCTTTCACGATGAGATTTCAGAATGCAGAAATAGTAACCGTATCTCTATCTGGTCGAAATGATTCCAAGTAACAGTGACACATCATCAAATAAGTCGATAAAAACGACCAAAATCCACCCATTGGTTGACAAACAA
>JAJJMB010017117.1:0-16763 GCA_023531105.1 Papaver atlanticum
TTTTTTTTTTTTTTTTTTTATGATATCTCAATCACTTTATTTCACCCTAGCTTTGGTAACAACTTGAATCGTGAGCCCCACCTAATCACTTAGAGAAACATATTTTTAAAAGAAATAAAAAATAAAAAAAATGAAAATGAAAAGGACTCAACGAGATATGACGAAACTATCATGTTATTTCTAACACCTGAGCTCTGTGCTTTTATGAATAGACTCTTTTAGATGTTTCCATCTAATCAGATTGGTTCCTAAACTCTTAAACCAAAATGCTTCCATCCACTTAGATTAGTTAGTGCAATCCTTAATAGGCATAAATTTCTAGGCTCTGGAGTTTATTTAGAGCAACAAAAAGTAACAAAAAGTTTCTACCCCACCCCCAAACTTAAATCTAACATTGTCCTCAATGTTTCTAATTACAGAACAGTACCAAAAGTATAAATAACATGAGGAGTCAGTAAAGAGAGAAGTCGAAAAGATAGTACCTGGGTGAAGTGGAATCAAAAACCTACAAAAATAATATACAACATACAAATCGCCTCGATGGTCAATCAAGGTAAATAGGGTCCTCCAGAGGGACCTCCTCAACATCACCTGTAGGAAAAGGCTCTAAAAAGGACTTCAATCTTTGACCGTTAACCTTTGAAGAACTACTACCGTCTGGTGTCTCAATTTCAATAGCGCCATGAGGAAAAACAGTACGGACCACAAAAGGACCGGTCCATCGAGAGCGAAACTTCCCGGGGAATAGATGCAAACGAGTGTCATACAGAAGAACTTTTTGAACTGGAGAAAATGACTTTCGTAAAATATTCTTATCATGCACAAGTTTCATTTTGTTCTTATACTCCTTAGCACTATCGTATGCATCTCTACGAATCTCGTCCAACTCATTGAGATGGAGCTTTTTGTGAGCTCCTGCCTTGTCAAGTGAAAAGTTTAGCTGCTTAATAGCCCAGTAGGCTCTATGCTCTAACTCAACAGGTAAGTGACATGCCTTGCCAAAAACTAAACGATAGGGTGACATTCCAATGGGTGTCTTAAACGCAGTACGATAATCCCATAAGGCATCAGTAAGCCTCGACGACCAGTCTTTCCTATTAGGATTAACTGTTTTATCTAGAATACGCTTAATTTCCCTATTGGAGACCTCTACCTGACCACTAGTCTGTGGGTGATATGGGGTAGCTACTTTATGGGTAATACCATATTGTTTCATTAAAAGAGAAAACGGTCTATTACAAAAGTGTGCACCTCCATCACTAATTATAACTCGCGGCGTACCGAAACGTGTAAGTATATTCTCTTTCAAAAACTGGACTACGACCCTGTGGTCATTTGTTCTACACGGAACCGCCTCAACCCACTTAGACACATAGTCTACAGCGACAAGTATGTAAAGATAACCAAACGAATTAGGAAATGGGCCCATAAAATCAATGCCCCAAACATCAAAGACCTCAATAACTAAAATAGGGCTCAAAGGCATCATATTTCTACGGGAAATGGTTCATAACCTCTGGCAACGCTCACAAGAAACACAATGACTATGGGAGTCTTTAAACAACGAAGGCCAGTAAAATCCATACTGCAATATCTTAGCAGCAGTCTTCTTAGCACTAAAATGACCACCACATGCATGTTCATGACAAAAGGAGATAATACTGGACTGGTCACTCTCAGGTATACATCTCCTAATAATCTGGTCTGGACAATACTTAAACAGATAAGGATCGTCCCAAAAGAAATTCTTAACCTCGGCTAAAAACCTAGAACGATCTTGTTTACCCCAATGTTGAGGCATTCGACCAGTAACAAGATAGTTCACTATATGTGCATACCAAGGTGATTGGGAAATAGAGAATAATTGTTCATCAGGAAAGCTATCCCTTATAGGAAGGGAATCATTAGAATGATCAACAACTAGCCTAGACAAGTGATCTGCTACTACATTTTCTGCACCCTTTTTGTCTCTAATGTCTAGAGAAAATTCTTGCAACAAGAGGATCCATCTAATCAATCTAGGTTTAGTATCCTTCTTAGACAAAAGGTATTTCAAAGCAGCATGATTGGTATAGATTACGACCTTAGAACCTAGTAGATAGGATCTAAACTTATCCAAGGCAAACACGATGGCTAACAGTTCCTTCTCGGTAGTTGTATAATTCAATTGGGCATCATTCAGAGTTTTGCTAGCATAGTAAATCACATGAAGTAATTTGTTTTCTCGCTGTCCTAACACAACGCCTATAGCATAATCTGAAGCATCACACATAATCTCAAAGGGTAGGTTCCAGTTAGGTGCCTGGACTATGGGGGCGGTAGTGAGTAAACTCTTAAGCTTCTCAAAAGCCTCTAAACACGCATCATCAAAGACAAACTTAACATCTTTTGCAAGCAAATTGCAAAGAGGTCTAGAAATTAAGCTAAAATCCTTAATGAATCGACGATAAAATCTTGCATGCCCTAGGAATGACCTAATATCTTTTACGGTTTTTGGGACCTGTAAAGTCTTAATAAGGTCAACTTTAGCTTTGTCTACCTCTATACCCTTAGAGGATACGATGTGCCCTAACACAATTCCTGATTTAACCATAAAATGGCATTTTTCCCAATTAAGCACTAAATTCTTTTCCTTACACCTAGTCAACACTAATGTCAAATGATGAAAGCACTCATCGAAAGATGAACCAAACACTGAAAAATTATCCATAAAGACCTCTAAAAACCGTTCTACCATATCATAAAATATGCTCATCATGCAACGCTGAAAGGTCGCAGGGGCATTACATAGCCTGAAAGACATGCGTCTATACGCAAAGGTACCAAAGGGACAGGTAAAAGTTGTTTTCTCTTGGTCTTCTGTGGCAATAACGATCTGACTATATCCGGAGTAGCCATCTAAGAAGTAATAATGACTATGTCCAGCTAATCGCTCTAGCATTTGGTCGATAAAAGGAAGGGGAAAGTGATCCTTCTTTGTGACCTTGCTCAACTTCCTATAGTCAATACAGACACGCCATCCCGTGGTCACTCGGGTTGGGATTAACTCGTTATTATCATTCTGGACTACAGTGATACCTGATTTCTTGGAGACAACCTGAACGGGGCTGACCCACTTACTATCTGAAATTGGGTAGATAATACCCGCATCTAACAACTTAAGCACCTCTTTTCGAACTACCTCTTTCATGTTAGGGTTCAGTCGACGTTGCATCTCCCTAGAAGGTTTGGAATCTTCCTCTAAATGAATCTGATGCATACACACAGTAGGACTTATACCCTTAATGTCCGCTATAGTCCACCCTAAAGCTTCCTTATTATCTTGAAGTACATTCACTAGCCTACTTTCCTGATCACTATCCAAATCGGAAGCTACAATCACAGGTAAAGTCTCAGATGGGCCTAAAAACACATACTTTAGAGTGTCGGGTAGTGGTTTAAGGTCCAACTTAGAAGGCTCTTCTAAAGAAGGAATTAAGGTAGTCTCAGAAACTGGTAATTGTTCGAACCTAGCTTTCCATCTATTAGTGTCTAACACAGGGGTAGAATCTAATAGGGCATTTACTTCTTCAATAGTGCTATCGTCGTCAAAATCTAAACCAAAATGGGATAGACAACTTTCTAATGGGTCTTCAGACAAAATGTTTGGTAATGACTCCTGAACTAAGGCTTCTATCATGTTCACCTCTTCAACACATGTGTCATCTAGCTCATACGGTAGCTTACTGATATTAAAAATGTTCATTTCCATAGTCATATTACCAAAAGATAAATTCATCACACCATTTCGACAGTTAATGATCGCATTAGACGTAGCTAAAAATGGGCGACCTAAAATCACAGGTATCTGGTTCTCTAGGTCAGGGACAGGTTGGGTATCTAGCATAACAAAATCCACTGGATAAATAAACTTGTCGACCTCAATGAGAACATCCTCGATAACACCTCGAGGAATTTTAACGGACCTATCAGCTAACTGCAGTGTCATCTGAGTAGGTTTCATTTCACCAAGTCCTAGCTGTAAATACACATGGTACGGCAGTAAGTTCACACTGGCTCCTTAGTCAAGTAAAGCTTTTTCTACACGGAATTTACCTATTGTACAAGCAATGGTAGGGGAACCTGGGTCTTTGTACTTTGGAGTTGTGGTGTTCTGAATGATTGAACTTACGTGACTAGCTAAAAAGGCTTTCTTATGGACGCTAAGTTTTCGCTTTCGCGTACACATATCCTTAAGGAACTTGGCATAAGCAGGAATTTGCCTAATTGCATCTAATAAAGGAAGGTTTATGGTAACTTGCTTAAAAACCTCCAATATGTCATTAAAGTTCGATTCCTTTTTTGTTGGTACTAATAGCAGGGGAAACGGGGCTCTAGGCACAGAATCAGACCTCCCAGGGACCGAATTCATATCATCAGAAACTTTATCGGTCTCCTCAACTATGGGTGGTCCTGAGGGGTGAACTATAGTATGTCCACTATCAGGCATGGTTACTCCATTGTCTATAATTCTACCACTCCTAAGGGTTCTAATAGCATTCAATTGATTCGATGATTTTGTACCTACTTCATGAACTCCTCTAGGGTTGGATTGTGTTTGACTAGGAAACCTACCTTTTTCTCTCAAAGACTCATTTATCAGACCTACCTGGGTTTTTAACTCGGAAATAGCCTGACTATTTTCTTGTCCTATCTTGTTACTAGCTTGTAGACTTTGTTCTACTGATTACTGAAATTTTGCAGTTTGCTGAGTTAACAACACGAGAGACTCCTCTAGGCTTAGGATTTTCTTATCTGACTGATTCTGAAATTGAGCCTGTCTCGAAGGATTCTTAGCATAACTAAAGCCTGGGGGAGCATTAGAATTACTAAACTGACCTTGATTCTGGCCCTTAGACCATGAAAGGTTCGGTTGGGTTCTCCACCCAGGATTATAGGTTTCTGAATATGGGTCAAATTTCTGACCATTATCGAATCTAGTGTTATTATAAAGAGCATTGGCTTGCTCTTCATTATTCTGGCCTTCCCAAAAAGGCTCCAATCTACCACTAGTGTGACCCACTTCTAGAGCTTCTAACCTTTTAGCTATCGCTGTAATCTTGGCATCTGATTCATAGCCTCTTTCTATCCTATTAACGTTTCCTCTGCTTAGAAGAATTGTTTTCTGGGGTTCCCTACTATTTTCCCATTGTTGGGTCTTTTCGGCGATTTCATTCAAAAATGTCATCGTCGCATCAACAGTTTGGTTCTTAAACCCACCTGGACACAAAGCTTCAACCGTAGATATTGTGGAATAATCTAAACCCTCATAAAGGATCTGAACTAGCCTAACCTTTTCTAAACCATGGTGAGGACATTGTGTTGACAAATCATTGAACCTTTCCAAATACCTATACAATGATTCTCCCTCTTGTTGTGAGAATGTGCAGATTTTCGTCCTAATAGACGATGTTTTATGCCTAGGGAAAAACTTATTGAAAAAGGCAGATGTAAGTTGTTCATATGTTTCGATTGACTCAGAAGTCAAACTATCCAGCCACGATTTGGCTTTATCTTTCAGGGAAAAGGGAAATAACTTAGGTTTCAAAGCATCATCATTTAAGCCTCTTATTCTTAGGGTACTGCAAATTTCTTCAAAATCCCTAACATGGAAATAAGGGTTTTCATTTTCTTTCCCTAAAAAGATTGGGAGCATCTGTATGGTCCCAGGTTTAAGTTCATAATTGGCTTCTGTGTCAGCTAACCTAATACACGAGGGACGAGTAGTCCTAGTCGGATTCAACAAAGCTTTCAAAGTAGCCATCTCTGGAACTATTGGAGTATTAGGGATTCTTTCTTCAGGAGAATGTTCAACACATGACTCTCCGAAAATTGGACCTTCTAGATTAAGGTAATCGAGACGCTTAGAACTGCTAGGTTTTTCTTTTACAAATCTACCTAGGGCGTCTCTTTAACATTCAGGCATACACAAGATTTTCCTAAAATTGGAAGGATAAGCAATCACAAATCAAGGACGACTCAACCAAATCAACCCTATCTATTTCTAGCAAACAAAAAGCATGATGGCTCCACTTAGATTGTTTCTAGACCAGCTTCTACTCTTCCAAGAGGCAACTGGGTACAATTTTAGCAAACCTCGTAGGACGATCCGAATAAAGTAAGTCGAAGAGAAGTAGGAGAAGCTCAGAGGAGCTTTGATACCCCACCTCTTTGGCAACGCTTCTCTGGGTTACAAGGCGGCTTTAATCGACTTACAGTAATCTTCTTGAACTTTGAGTTAGGCTAACAAGATACTCAATACGATCCTTTTGAACGACTTTCCTATAAGCTCGTTACCCTATCGGTCTCGTTCTAGTCAATATTTTAAACTTGGGATCGCGTTTGGTATTGTTTTCCTAAAGCGGGCAAGAAGAGAACGATGATGAAATCCGAACTCTTATCTTATATGGCCAGGCCTTGCCCTTTACTAGGAAAATAAATGTCCGTATTCAATTCCTCAGCATATATGCACCTTAAGGAAGACAGTAAACCCGCTGACAGGGGATTCGCGGGTGTTTAAAAGTTTACCTCCCGTACCAGACGGGCGAAGAACCGCTGTAGTTGACTCGGGCCACTGACTCCTGTGTCAGTGTGCGAACCCGAGGGGCCGAGACGATATCATAATCGTCGTCCTTCCCTGCAAACAGTTTATATATTTAAGGATACCCTTCCGTAGGGTATATAAAAATAAAAATAATAAAAATAGTGTCCAAAGTCCAAAAAGTCCAAAAAAAGAAAAGAAAAATTACAAAATAATAAAGAAACCCTAATACAATTTAAATTTTTTTCTAAAATAAACAAAACCCTAAATAAAAAAATAAAAAATAAACTAAAGAAAATAACAAAAATAAAATTGTCTTCTTTTCCGTTCTTTTCGCTTTAATCTTTAGCTCCAAGTCTTTACGACATCACCAAACTCCTTGGCTCAATTTTTTTCTTTATGTTCCAAAATCTGTAAACAAAAGATAAATACCCAAAAACGTTAAAAAAAAAAAAAAAAAAAAAATTTAATCTAAAACCCTAAAAATAAGTCCGCGTCGGCGGCGCCAAAAATTGATGTGAATTTTAGTTGTAGTAAAAAGAGGGATTCGTTTCTCGAACTTGTGAAGGATAACTTTAGACTTAAATTTTAAAACTAAAATATAAAAAATCACTGATCTTTAAAACGAACACTGACAAAGTTGATATCAATATTAAAAGAACACTGAGGCTAAGATTCCACTATTTTTCCAAGTTCAAAGTGATTTTATCTAGTATTTATATTTATTCAATTTTTGCGTTTAATTTGATTCTAAGCTATTGCAACATGTAGATTTTCAAAATAACAAGTGTAAATCCAAAGTATAAAGCATCAAGAACCTATGGCTAAGCATGCTCTATTAAAAGAAATAACAATTGCTTAACAAAAATCATTCAAACAATTATAAATCAAGGCAAATAATCATAAAAATAATTGAAATAAAATAAATAAAATAGATTATACCACTTTTTATTGGAAAAATGGCTTCTTCCGTCGCCTCGGCTAAGGGGTTTAACTCCTCATATTAATCATGTTCTCAAAATACATATTTATGGTTCAAAAATTGATTAAAAGAGTGAGAAGTGTTAAAGCAGCGGATTCTGTAGTTGCTGAAGGTCTAAAACAGAAGTCGTAATTGTTGCTGAAGGGCTTCAGTGACTACAGGAAGATGCGACCGTACCTCGTTGTCACTGAAAATAAGTCTGCCTCTGCAACTGACTCCGAGGATCTTATGTTCTTCGTGTTCTTCTTCGCAGCAGCAGCAGAAAAGTTTCTGTATCGACTTCAGTTGATTTTTTTCGCTTCTCTAAGGCTCTAAACTTCTCCAAACTCTCCCAAATTGTTCGTATCCCTAAATATGACTCGAATCAACCTATATATAGCCACCAGACCCAAAATCTCTCGAGTTAATCCACAAATATTCTCTGTTTTCTTTTCTCCACCAGTTACGGGATTTTTCTTCCCTGTTTAATCTTCTCTACGCGTCACTTGGTTTTCAAACTCTCCAGTAGACTGAATAAGGACTCAATACATCACGTAAAATCCTCCGGTACCCTCAGTTATCAACCAAAATATTTGAAAAAAATACAAAACTCTCTGTTTCGCAAAAACTTAATCTTTATCCCTGTTTTATCGATTCTACAGCTCATACCAAGCCTGTATATCCTTAACAGGGTTATCCCAACGAAAATCAGCCCTTGAATCTCCTTAAAAGTCGTCCACATTTCCAACCAAAAAAATCTGTTCTCTGAAAATATTTTTCCCGCTTTTTTCGTTTTCAAAATGAAGGGGATGACCTCCCCTTATCCGGACCAAGGGTGCGAATAGCAAGTGGTCACCCCTTAGTAATTTGGGTGCCCCTTAGTAATTTTATCCCATGAATGCAAAAACCACTTTTTGAGCCAAATTCGCCGCAAAAGCCCATTTTTCCAAAAACACCTACAAGAGATAAAATACCAAAATTAGTACAAAAATTGGTACTAACACTATACATAAAATAGATGAAAATAGACACATAAATGCGTCTATCAAATACCCCCAAACTTATTATTTGCTAGTCCCGAGCAAATTAAAACTACAAAATAAAATCCTAACTCACTGTCGCACGCATCGTCGATTTCACTTAGCATGTGCAACAAGCCTTTAAATCCCTAGGTGGCCCTAACGGCCGAGTTATAGTCTCGGGAGGGTTTACCAGAGGTGTACCCACAAAACCTTTACTCCAGACCCTAGCTATCTACGCAGACCCTTGGAATGCACTAAAGAACCTCCTTGGTTGGCATACTTATTGATTACGGGAGGAAGTACCCTGATGGGAAATTCCAATTGCTGTATATGAGTTTGCACTCAAGTATACTAAAATTCATATATAAGTGACAGAGCTCTACTAAGATAGTTGCACTATGGACATCAATATCCGGAGTCAACAAATCACATGGAAAGATTAAGAGATGGATATAGAAAAACATAGCTGGTTTTGATGTTGACTAGGTGAACGGTGTTTTCTCATATCTGTCTGAAGGCCTCCACCAAGATGAACCTATCCTAATGGATTGAGATACCAGCCTGACTAATATCAATACAACTGGCATATACAAGGGAACCAGTGGTCGATAATCCTAATTCTAGATCAACTCGTCTGGCATATACAAGGGAACCAGCGGTCGATTTATTGAACACACATTTATTATTTTATTTTTTTTATTTTTTTAGAACTAACGACATGATTAGATCCTATGGATCCAAGCACATGCTTCTTGTCAGCAGATTACATGGTAATTCCCATGGATCCTGCATTCCACGCTTGTTTAGGCGACGGAGACAGGGAGAACACACACATATTGCTATCCAAGTGTTATAATTTACTCCGATTGGTCTAATTGGTCTGGTTTTTTTTTTTTTTTTTTTATGATATCTCAATCACTTTATTTCACCCTAGCTTTGGTAACAACTTGAATCGTGAGCCCCACCTAATCACTTAGAGAAACATATTTTTAAAAGAAATAAAAAATAAAAAAAATGAAAATGAAAAGGACTCAACGAGATATGACGAAACTATCATGTTATTTCTAACACCTGAGCTCTGTGCTTTTATGAATAGACTCTTTTAGATGTTTCCATCTAATCAGATTGGTTCCTAAACTCTTAAACCAAAATGCTTCCATCCACTTAGATTAGTTAGTGCAATCCTTAATAGGCATAAATTTCTAGGCTCTGGAGTTTATTTAGAGCAACAAAAAGTAACAAAAAGTTTCTACCCCACCCCCAAACTTAAATCTAACATTGTCCTCAATGTTTCTAATTACAGAACAGTACCAAAAGTATAAATAACATGAGGAGTCAGTAAAGAGAGAAGTCGAAAAGATAGTACCTGGGTGAAGTGGAATCAAAAACCTACAAAAATAATATACAACATACAAATCGCCTCGATGGTCAATCAAGGTAAATAGGGTCCTCCAGAGGGACCTCCTCAACATCACCTGTAGGAAAAGGCTCTAAAAAGGACTTCAATCTTTGACCGTTAACCTTTGAAGAACTACTACCGTCTGGTGTCTCAATTTCAATAGCGCCATGAGGAAAAACAGTACGGACCACAAAAGGACCGGTCCATCGAGAGCGAAACTTCCCGGGGAATAGATGCAAACGAGTGTCATACAGAAGAACTTTTTGAACTGGAGAAAATGACTTTCGTAAAATATTCTTATCATGCACAAGTTTCATTTTGTTCTTATACTCCTTAGCACTATCGTATGCATCTCTACGAATCTCGTCCAACTCATTGAGATGGAGCTTTTTGTGAGCTCCTGCCTTGTCAAGTGAAAAGTTTAGCTGCTTAATAGCCCAGTAGGCTCTATGCTCTAACTCAACAGGTAAGTGACATGCCTTGCCAAAAACTAAACGATAGGGTGACATTCCAATGGGTGTCTTAAACGCAGTACGATAATCCCATAAGGCATCAGTAAGCCTCGACGACCAGTCTTTCCTATTAGGATTAACTGTTTTATCTAGAATACGCTTAATTTCCCTATTGGAGACCTCTACCTGACCACTAGTCTGTGGGTGATATGGGGTAGCTACTTTATGGGTAATACCATATTGTTTCATTAAAAGAGAAAACGGTCTATTACAAAAGTGTGCACCTCCATCACTAATTATAACTCGCGGCGTACCGAAACGTGTAAGTATATTCTCTTTCAAAAACTGGACTACGACCCTGTGGTCATTTGTTCTACACGGAACCGCCTCAACCCACTTAGACACATAGTCTACAGCGACAAGTATGTAAAGATAACCAAACGAATTAGGAAATGGGCCCATAAAATCAATGCCCCAAACATCAAAGACCTCAATAACTAAAATAGGGCTCAAAGGCATCATATTTCTACGGGAAATGGTTCATAACCTCTGGCAACGCTCACAAGAAACACAATGACTATGGGAGTCTTTAAACAACGAAGGCCAGTAAAATCCATACTGCAATATCTTAGCAGCAGTCTTCTTAGCACTAAAATGACCACCACATGCATGTTCATGACAAAAGGAGATAATACTGGACTGGTCACTCTCAGGTATACATCTCCTAATAATCTGGTCTGGACAATACTTAAACAGATAAGGATCGTCCCAAAAGAAATTCTTAACCTCGGCTAAAAACCTAGAACGATCTTGTTTACCCCAATGTTGAGGCATTCGACCAGTAACAAGATAGTTCACTATATGTGCATACCAAGGTGATTGGGAAATAGAGAATAATTGTTCATCAGGAAAGCTATCCCTTATAGGAAGGGAATCATTAGAATGATCAACAACTAGCCTAGACAAGTGATCTGCTACTACATTTTCTGCACCCTTTTTGTCTCTAATGTCTAGAGAAAATTCTTGCAACAAGAGGATCCATCTAATCAATCTAGGTTTAGTATCCTTCTTAGACAAAAGGTATTTCAAAGCAGCATGATTGGTATAGATTACGACCTTAGAACCTAGTAGATAGGATCTAAACTTATCCAAGGCAAACACGATGGCTAACAGTTCCTTCTCGGTAGTTGTATAATTCAATTGGGCATCATTCAGAGTTTTGCTAGCATAGTAAATCACATGAAGTAATTTGTTTTCTCGCTGTCCTAACACAACGCCTATAGCATAATCTGAAGCATCACACATAATCTCAAAGGGTAGGTTCCAGTTAGGTGCCTGGACTATGGGGGCGGTAGTGAGTAAACTCTTAAGCTTCTCAAAAGCCTCTAAACACGCATCATCAAAGACAAACTTAACATCTTTTGCAAGCAAATTGCAAAGAGGTCTAGAAATTAAGCTAAAATCCTTAATGAATCGACGATAAAATCTTGCATGCCCTAGGAATGACCTAATATCTTTTACGGTTTTTGGGACCTGTAAAGTCTTAATAAGGTCAACTTTAGCTTTGTCTACCTCTATACCCTTAGAGGATACGATGTGCCCTAACACAATTCCTGATTTAACCATAAAATGGCATTTTTCCCAATTAAGCACTAAATTCTTTTCCTTACACCTAGTCAACACTAATGTCAAATGATGAAAGCACTCATCGAAAGATGAACCAAACACTGAAAAATTATCCATAAAGACCTCTAAAAACCGTTCTACCATATCATAAAATATGCTCATCATGCAACGCTGAAAGGTCGCAGGGGCATTACATAGCCTGAAAGACATGCGTCTATACGCAAAGGTACCAAAGGGACAGGTAAAAGTTGTTTTCTCTTGGTCTTCTGTGGCAATAACGATCTGACTATATCCGGAGTAGCCATCTAAGAAGTAATAATGACTATGTCCAGCTAATCGCTCTAGCATTTGGTCGATAAAAGGAAGGGGAAAGTGATCCTTCTTTGTGACCTTGCTCAACTTCCTATAGTCAATACAGACACGCCATCCCGTGGTCACTCGGGTTGGGATTAACTCGTTATTATCATTCTGGACTACAGTGATACCTGATTTCTTGGAGACAACCTGAACGGGGCTGACCCACTTACTATCTGAAATTGGGTAGATAATACCCGCATCTAACAACTTAAGCACCTCTTTTCGAACTACCTCTTTCATGTTAGGGTTCAGTCGACGTTGCATCTCCCTAGAAGGTTTGGAATCTTCCTCTAAATGAATCTGATGCATACACACAGTAGGACTTATACCCTTAATGTCCGCTATAGTCCACCCTAAAGCTTCCTTATTATCTTGAAGTACATTCACTAGCCTACTTTCCTGATCACTATCCAAATCGGAAGCTACAATCACAGGTAAAGTCTCAGATGGGCCTAAAAACACATACTTTAGAGTGTCGGGTAGTGGTTTAAGGTCCAACTTAGAAGGCTCTTCTAAAGAAGGAATTAAGGTAGTCTCAGAAACTGGTAATTGTTCGAACCTAGCTTTCCATCTATTAGTGTCTAACACAGGGGTAGAATCTAATAGGGCATTTACTTCTTCAATAGTGCTATCGTCGTCAAAATCTAAACCAAAATGGGATAGACAACTTTCTAATGGGTCTTCAGACAAAATGTTTGGTAATGACTCCTGAACTAAGGCTTCTATCATGTTCACCTCTTCAACACATGTGTCATCTAGCTCATACGGTAGCTTACTGATATTAAAAATGTTCATTTCCATAGTCATATTACCAAAAGATAAATTCATCACACCATTTCGACAGTTAATGATCGCATTAGACGTAGCTAAAAATGGGCGACCTAAAATCACAGGTATCTGGTTCTCTAGGTCAGGGACAGGTTGGGTATCTAGCATAACAAAATCCACTGGATAAATAAACTTGTCGACCTCAATGAGAACATCCTCGATAACACCTCGAGGAATTTTAACGGACCTATCAGCTAACTGCAGTGTCATCTGAGTAGGTTTCATTTCACCAAGTCCTAGCTGTAAATACACATGGTACGGCAGTAAGTTCACACTGGCTCCTTAGTCAAGTAAAGCTTTTTCTACACGGAATTTACCTATTGTACAAGCAATGGTAGGGGAACCTGGGTCTTTGTACTTTGGAGTTGTGGTGTTCTGAATGATTGAACTTACGTGACTAGCTAAAAAGGCTTTCTTATGGACGCTAAGTTTTCGCTTTCGCGTACACATATCCTTAAGGAACTTGGCATAAGCAGGAATTTGCCTAATTGCATCTAATAAAGGAAGGTTTATGGTAACTTGCTTAAAAACCTCCAATATGTCATTAAAGTTCGATTCCTTTTTTGTTGGTACTAATAGCAGGGGAAACGGGGCTCTAGGCACAGAATCAGACCTCCCAGGGACCGAATTCATATCATCAGAAACTTTATCGGTCTCCTCAACTATGGGTGGTCCTGAGGGGTGAACTATAGTATGTCCACTATCAGGCATGGTTACTCCATTGTCTATAATTCTACCACTCCTAAGGGTTCTAATAGCATTCAATTGATTCGATGATTTTGTACCTACTTCATGAACTCCTCTAGGGTTGGATTGTGTTTGACTAGGAAACCTACCTTTTTCTCTCAAAGACTCATTTATCAGACCTACCTGGGTTTTTAACTCGGAAATAGCCTGACTATTTTCTTGTCCTATCTTGTTACTAGCTTGTAGACTTTGTTCTACTGATTACTGAAATTTTGCAGTTTGCTGAGTTAACAACACGAGAGACTCCTCTAGGCTTAGGATTTTCTTATCTGACTGATTCTGAAATTGAGCCTGTCTCGAAGGATTCTTAGCATAACTAAAGCCTGGGGGAGCATTAGAATTACTAAACTGACCTTGATTCTGGCCCTTAGACCATGAAAGGTTCGGTTGGGTTCTCCACCCAGGATTATAGGTTTCTGAATATGGGTCAAATTTCTGACCATTATCGAATCTAGTGTTATTATAAAGAGCATTGGCTTGCTCTTCATTATTCTGGCCTTCCCAAAAAGGCTCCAATCTACCACTAGTGTGACCCACTTCTAGAGCTTCTAACCTTTTAGCTATCGCTGTAATCTTGGCATCTGATTCATAGCCTCTTTCTATCCTATTAACGTTTCCTCTGCTTAGAAGAATTGTTTTCTGGGGTTCCCTACTATTTTCCCATTGTTGGGTCTTTTCGGCGATTTCATTCAAAAATGTCATCGTCGCATCAACAGTTTGGTTCTTAAACCCACCTGGACACAAAGCTTCAACCGTAGATATTGTGGAATAATCTAAACCCTCATAAAGGATCTGAACTAGCCTAACCTTTTCTAAACCATGGTGAGGACATTGTGTTGACAAATCATTGAACCTTTCCAAATACCTATACAATGATTCTCCCTCTTGTTGTGAGAATGTGCAGATTTTCGTCCTAATAGACGATGTTTTATGCCTAGGGAAAAACTTATTGAAAAAGGCAGATGTAAGTTGTTCATATGTTTCGATTGACTCAGAAGTCAAACTATCCAGCCACGATTTGGCTTTATCTTTCAGGGAAAAGGGAAATAACTTAGGTTTCAAAGCATCATCATTTAAGCCTCTTATTCTTAGGGTACTGCAAATTTCTTCAAAATCCCTAACATGGAAATAAGGGTTTTCATTTTCTTTCCCTAAAAAGATTGGGAGCATCTGTATGGTCCCAGGTTTAAGTTCATAATTGGCTTCTGTGTCAGCTAACCTAATACACGAGGGACGAGTAGTCCTAGTCGGATTCAACAAAGCTTTCAAAGTAGCCATCTCTGGAACTATTGGAGTATTAGGGATTCTTTCTTCAGGAGAATGTTCAACACATGACTCTCCGAAAATTGGACCTTCTAGATTAAGGTAATCGAGACGCTTAGAACTGCTAGGTTTTTCTTTTACAAATCTACCTAGGGCGTCTCTTTAACATTCAGGCATACACAAGATTTTCCTAAAATTGGAAGGATAAGCAATCACAAATCAAGGACGACTCAACCAAATCAACCCTATCTATTTCTAGCAAACAAAAAGCATGATGGCTCCACTTAGATTGTTTCTAGACCAGCTTCTACTCTTCCAAGAGGCAACTGGGTACAATTTTAGCAAACCTCGTAGGACGATCCGAATAAAGTAAGTCGAAGAGAAGTAGGAGAAGCTCAGAGGAGCTTTGATACCCCACCTCTTTGGCAACGCTTCTCTGGGTTACAAGGCGGCTTTAATCGACTTACAGTAATCTTCTTGAACTTTGAGTTAGGCTAACAAGATACTCAATACGATCCTTTTGAACGACTTTCCTATAAGCTCGTTACCCTATCGGTCTCGTTCTAGTCAATATTTTAAACTTGGGATCGCGTTTGGTATTGTTTTCCTAAAGCGGGCAAGAAGAGAACGATGATGAAATCCGAACTCTTATCTTATATGGCCAGGCCTTGCCCTTTACTAGGAAAATAAATGTCCGTATTCAATTCCTCAGCATATATGCACCTTAAGGAAGACAGTAAACCCGCTGACAGGGGATTCGCGGGTGTTTAAAAGTTTACCTCCCGTACCAGACGGGCGAAGAACCGCTGTAGTTGACTCGGGCCACTGACTCCTGTGTCAGTGTGCGAACCCGAGGGGCCGAGACGATATCATAATCGTCGTCCTTCCCTGCAAACAGTTTATATATTTAAGGATACCCTTCCGTAGGGTATATAAAAATAAAAATAATAAAAATAGTGTCCAAAGTCCAAAAAGTCCAAAAAAAGAAAAGAAAAATTACAAAATAATAAAGAAACCCTAATACAATTTAAATTTTTTTCTAAAATAAACAAAACCCTAAATAAAAAAATAAAAAATAAACTAAAGAAAATAACAAAAATAAAATTGTCTTCTTTTCCGTTCTTTTCGCTTTAATCTTTAGCTCCAAGTCTTTACGACATCACCAAACTCCTTGGCTCAATTTTTTTCTTTATGTTCCAAAATCTGTAAACAAAAGATAAATACCCAAAAACGTTAAAAAAAAAAAAAAAAAAAAAATTTAATCTAAAACCCTAAAAATAAGTCCGCGTCGGCGGCGCCAAAAATTGATGTGAATTTTAGTTGTAGTAAAAAGAGGGATTCGTTTCTCGAACTTGTGAAGGATAACTTTAGACTTAAATTTTAAAACTAAAATATAAAAAATCACTGATCTTTAAAACGAACACTGACAAAGTTGATATCAATATTAAAAGAACACTGAGGCTAAGATTCCACTATTTTTCCAAGTTCAAAGTGATTTTATCTAGTATTTATATTTATTCAATTTTTG
>JAJJMB010017144.1:0-10437 GCA_023531105.1 Papaver atlanticum
CACACACACACATCCATACATACATAATGGAATACATATCAATTGTACCGAAATTTTGTTAAGCAAAAGAAAAATATATGCAATATAAGCAGGCTTTTCTTAAACAGGAAAACAATTAACTAACAAATTCGTTACCCCAAATTCCGCATCCTCTTCTCCCCAGAAAGATAGATCATTAAGCACAAGTTCAAGTTAGAACTATTCCCCAGTATATTGTCATCCTCTCGCAAGAACAAAAGAACAACAACAAAGAGCAACCTTTACCATAGAAAGGTTGAATCGGTTTTAACTAATGCGTGCCAATAGCAAAAGTTGAAAACCCGAAACACATATGTTTATGCTAAACACAACTCATGTAAACACAAATTGATTCAACACATTGTGACTTTTTACATATGAGTCTCAATCGGAACACTTTATAATCCTTTGATAAAGCCTACCAACTTGGGCTAGAATTTAATCCCGCTAAATCAAAAAGTCACACAAACCATAAGGATTCACATCATATGAAATCGAATATTAAGGTTATGAAAACCGAAATAAGACATCCCATAAACACATAGCAATAATATAGACATTCAAGCACAGGCAATGTAATCTGAAACTATCACAAGAAAAATTATAATATAATTTTATTCATAATAAGTTGATAGTTTTATTTAAAAATAGACCTTATACAATAATTGAAATAAATCAAAAACTGATGTCTATTTTTCTTGGGAATCAGAACCCTTCATGATCTTGGGATCTCTTTCGCTTGATAGGAATAATTCTCCGAATTCCTTGAAGAGATCCTTGATTGAAGAATAATTCCTCAACCTTGTGGAAGTTGGGTTCTTCTTCGTTTACTATTTTGGAGAGTAAATCTTGTTGCTTGAGAAGCTGAGCTTGAACAAGTAAAGCTTTTTTCAAGAGTACCTTTCAACATTAATACCTCCAGCTTAGTTTCAGCACAAGTTCGTGCCATCTTGTCAAACTCCTTTTCGTAATCGATCATACAGGGAGAGTGATTCACATTAATGCAAGAGGTGATTCCGTTTCCATTGAAATTATGTAGTCCAAAAGGATCACATGTCATCTTTTCAGCAGATCGTTCTGAAACACTTGCAGAAAGTATTAGAGCATAGCTCGGTTGAACCCACCAAGCGTTGGTATGTCAAGTTTGGTTGTCATATTTTAGTGAATCAAAACCCATTTAAAGAGTCGCTCGATTACATACTAGAGTCAACTTCGTATAGGTTAGCTTGAAAGTGTTAGGATATGAGACTTACAAGTATTACATGAAGACTTGAAGAATGTGAAGAAGTATGGAGCTACAACGACAACATCATCCTTCCTCTTGAGGTTAATAATATTTGACTTGAACTGTTTCTTTCCCTAACGTATCTTTCAAGTCGTGCATATTGAAAACATAACTGCGAAGCTGTGTATGAAACTCTAGTTAGACATAGTATTAAGGAATTCAATACGAGGTTTATTGCTTAACCATTAAACTTTGTATATAAGACATCGACATGATCATATGAACGCTATTGTGATTATGTATGGGTATGAGTGAAGATTTCATCCTAGGAAACAATGTTTTACATTCGTTTAAGTAAGTAAGTTCATAAACTCGTTTTGTGAATCGAAAGGGAAATCGCTAGGCTTATTGGTATTGTTATTCATTGCAAATCTATTTTGAATTACCAATACGTGTGTTTAGTATAACCTCTCATAAACTTGTTTATGTATCTTGGTAAAACTATTCACAAGGCCTGACTTATGTATTGCTATGACTTTTATTAGTGAAACCGATCTTAAGTAATCACTCAAGATGGTATGATCGATGCCTTGTAAATATCAACTTTTATCTAGTCATTGGGGAACCGATCCTAGTAAGAGGTGCAACAAATTTGCAAGAGGGAATCGATCCTTGTAAGAGGTGCAACACGTTTTTAGTAGATGGGGGAACCGATCCTATGAACATGTGCAACAAGTTTGTAGTTTTTGGGGAACCGATCCTATGGACATGTGCAACCGAATACAGGTAGTTACCATAAGTTGTGGGGAACCGATCCTAGTACCTAGTCAACCGAATTTTGGTAACTAGCGTGACTATTCACAGTACTCACATGGAGGTACAACCGAACTTGTTTTGGTAAAACCGAGAAACCCATAATTGGTGATTTGATAGGATAATCAATCACATAGTTCTTGGAATTCAGACGAACCAATTCTAAACTTGTTTGGAAGTGTGGCAAATCGTTTCCAAGATTGTAAGTATGAAAAAGGACTTACAAAGTAAAAGATGTCGACATACTTTGAACATGTGCAGTAACTCTTATCATTAATTGTTCAAAGATATTCCTTAATAGCTAAAGGAGAATCCCAGGATCGAAATAAATTGAGAATATTTTATTTAAGGTTTCTTAGTTTTTATATGCTATTTAATCTCCAGCAATTAAATGCATATCTTTAGAAAATAATAATTAGTAATGTGCATTTACTGATTATATATTTTTCTATTGGGATTTCGGTCAAAATTTTGACAGTGCATTTCCAGGAATTATGAAAACCGATTTTGTGTTTATTGCATATCTTTGAGAATATTCGGTTTTGGAAATTCCTTGGTGTCCAAACTTCCTTGTCTATAAATATTGAAGTTTGCATTTCTAGCAAACTAATCCTCAGAGCCAGCAAAACTACCTAGTTGTGTTGTTACTGGTGGAACCTCCTATTCGGAGAGGAAAGTAACCTAATTAGACGAAATCTCTTACGACCGCTCAGTTTAAAGACTTCTTGGGATTGAGAAGCTCTATTAGTACCGTTGGTGGTAAACTAGATAATTGCGGTTTATTATTAGTTTTCGATTGATTTGATTGACTAACGGTTGTTGAACTTTGATTGCACCTAGTTTGTTTATGCTTGAGAATCTTCTCTTCTGATATAAGATTTTCTCAAACTAGATCGAAGTTTTGACGGGGATTTTTAGACTGTTTGTAGATCTAAAGACGTCTTGTGATAATCCAACGTTAACAGACTCCGTTTTGTGTGTGATAGATCACAAGAGATTCAAGTTAATTGTGTGCAGGTGCTGATTGAAGATTAAAGAAAATTTGAAGACAAGAAGACTTTTTGTGTTCATAATCTTTGGTGTGCACAATACTTGTTTCGGCTGGAAAGGGATCCAACTATAATCGGTTTATCTTTGTGATAGATTGGATTGATTAGTTGAGTAGATCGGCATCAATACACTTCTTTGTGATTAATAGTATTGATTGCATAGTCTAACAATTACTTCGGTAGTTGTTGAGAGATTGATCTAAGGACCCGACAAAGGAGTTTATTGGTTAAACGGAAGAGCCTTTGTCAAACTCAAATAACGTTGTTTGAAAAGAGTTGTTACCGAACAAATTTGTTTTTCCTTTACTGTTTGGAATACGAACCAAAGGAATTGTTCCAAGTGCGTGACTTATTAACAAGTTGGAGGCGCAGGGATACTGAGGAAACTAGGTGAACTATAGGTTTAGTTGCTTGGTATCAACTATACGAAGTTGGTTTGATTTTGTATAGCGTCTTAAATATGAGAGTATTCAACTCTTTACTAGGTCCCGGGGTTTTTCTGCATTTGCGGTTTCCTCGTTAACAAAATTTTGCTGTGTCATTTACTTTTATTTTCCGCAATTATAATTGTTCTTATTATAATTTAAAGTACATTACACAAACGTTAATTCCTATTTTACTTGATAGAATCCCTAGTGTTTGGTTAAGTCCGAACCTATTATCAAGTAAACATACTTCGTTGTTTTATTGTCTCGATCTTGTATCCATAGTCAATGACACAAGTTATCTTGTTTTTGTATTGTCTCGATCTCGTATCCATAGACGATCACACGAAGTGTGAACCGATTAGTTGTATTGTCTCGACTCAGTCTATAGACAATGACTTTCGGAGAAAGGACTTATAGGTGGAGAAGTTTTAGATTGAGGTATATTTTGGTATCCTCGTCTTTTCAGAAAGTTTTGCATGATAATCTGTATTGTACATAATTCTTTGTTCCAGAGGAATACAAGAATTTTTCTTAAAGATTACCGAAGTTTTATATACCAATAGTTTCCAAAAACTTGGTCATCGATTATGGAAATCAAATATTCTCCTTTAATATGAAAAACCGAAATTTTATCAATATTTGGGTTTTAAGAAAGTGCCTTTCTGTGAATATTTCCATAGATCTTTCAAGTTTTTAAACTATTGTGCAATATACACTGAACTCATCAAACAATTGTTTGAGCGTTTCATGAGACAGTGTATTTAGCCAAGATACTAAGTATCTGGTCGAAACAGATTATTCTCTTCAAGCTTAGTAGAGAATTTTCCTTTATCTGTTCTCTTAAGGATCTTACTCATTTTGGTGGACAACCCAAACTTATCATAGAAATGACTATCATCAAGATATTTAGGTATTACCTTATGTGTTGATGAACTGGAGAATTTATCATACTCCTTTCTGTTTAGCTCCATAGTCTTCTTTGGTATCCACTTCCAAGAGTTTCTAATCTTCAGATCTTCTTTCTTTCTGTGATGAATATCTCTTGCTGAAATCTTTGATCTAAGAAGATCAATCTTATGTAAGTTTTTTCTTGAAAACGATTTCAAATTACATCCTTGACCGGAACTGTTTTTGTCAGATTTTGAACAAGATAATCATTGACGATCTTTGACAACATGACCTTTGATTCCACAGAGATAGCATCGTCTGTGATGATGCTTATGATAATGTTGAAAACTCTGATGTGAGTTGTTCATCTTGGAATTTTCTATGAATATCAATGCACTTTTAGAAGATGAAACTTTCTTTCGAGAGTCTTTAATGTCATTCTTTTTTCTTTTTGCAGGAAAGATCAAACCAGAATTATTAGGTTTATCCAAGAAGGATGTATCCAACTGGCTTTCTGACATTAATGAATACATTTCATCTTTCAGCCTGTTGACATGTTCTGTAACTGTCTTTATCTCAGAATCATATGAGATTTGTAAGGTATTCGTCTATAGCTGTTTTTCCCAACATCTCACTCCTCCTTCCTTGATTAATACTTTTTCTTAGCTTTGCTTCTAGAGATTGAATCTTTGAAGAGGACACAGTCTTGAGAGTGTCCAGATCAGCTCTAAGGGTGGTTAGATCAAGATTGAGTTGATCATTTTCAGCTTTCATATGACATAAGTCTTCAAGAAGCTTTCCTTCTCTTTTTAGTGCAAGAGTGAGTTCGGTTGCACATGAGAGGAATTCTTTACTTAGTTCATTTAGCTGAGAATCATTATGAAGTGATTCAGAGTCTGAATCATTGATTGTGAATACAGGGCTTAACTTAACTTCTTTTTGAGAACATAAGGTCATATTTTCAGAAGAGCAAGTAAAACTTGTGGAAGAAGCCCCTTCTAAACATATTCTAAAATTAAACCCATAGAGAGTTTTACCCAAATCTTATGGGACGTTAACTGAGACTATTTTCGGCTTTGCCTTACCTTTTCGCAGACTCATTTCTTATAGGTTGGATCGCACCAAACACGGACTGTTAGATCTTCTCGTGTTTGCCTGCTCTGATACCAATTAAAAAGACGAGGGTACCCAAATACACCACAATCTTTAAATTATCCACCTACAAGTCCTCTTACCGAAAGTGATTGCCTATGGAAAAAGTCGAGACAATACGACAAATCGGTATTCACACTTTTGTGATCGTCTGTGGATACGAGATCGAGACAATACAACAATCAAAGTGTGATTACTTGATAATAGGTTCAGACTTAACCAAACTCTATAGGATCACTATCAAGTAATACGGAGTTAACGTTTGTGTATTTTACTTTTAATTATAATTGCGGAAACAGAAAAGTAAAAGACACAGCATGTAACGGACATAAATATTTCCTTCTAATGGTTGGATTTCATCCCATCAGCAAGAAAAATATCTGTCGCAGCACTCGTAAACAAATGTTTGAAGTAAAAAATATGTACGATAAAAGACAAGGTTAATTTGAAACATTTTGATATCATAATTAATTAACAACACCTTTAAGTTTCGAAACCACTAACTTAATCATTACGAGTGTACAAGGGACCAAATAAGTTAAAAAGGGATGATTGATTTCATAAACTCATTCCATAGACCCAGCAGGACTAGTTTCAATTCCCAAAATTTAAAATGAATGGCGAGTGTTTAAACAGAATGAGCATACTACTCTTTTGACTATCAAAACATTAAAAAAAAAAATACATGGACAAAAATCTAGAAAGAGTAACACATACAGGAGGACATGCTTATACAGTTACATTTTCCAAAAGAAAACACACCCAACCAGTAATGTGTGTATATATATAGACAGCAAAATGTATCAGTACCGATATGCAAATACCCCAAACAGATCATGTGATATACACATCATAGACGACATAAAAATACTAACACTTCAAGTTTCCAAAGCTTGCCGCTCGATCTATCTTACTACTTCCAATTTCTTTCGTACTCTGTGTGTGGGTGGGGGGAGGGGGGAAACAAAACAAAACGGGTGAGCGAATGCCCAGTAGGGGATAGGAAAGTACATAATGCCAGCGTAAAACATAAAAGCGTAGACAATGAGCAGCAGCTAGATCAATGTAAAAATGTAAAGCTTTAAACAAACATTTGGCAACCAAGATTTTTTGATGTAAAATGAGGATAAGTTACTCTACTATTTCTTTGGCGAATGCCGTTGTCAGGGTAGTCCGATACCAGCCGCCGTTATCAAACAAACGGTCTTCCGGATTGCCACCCGTAGGTGGGGTGCCAATTAAGGCCTGACGATCCTATAGTAGAGTCATTATTGTATTTACTGGCAACAATCTCAAGTGAAATTCTCAAATAAATGAACATTTCTAAACCACAACAAATTCACAAAAGTCATGGGCAGCGATGACACAACTTACTAAAAGCCTGCTCCAAAACCAAAGTACCAACTTGAAGTACAAACTACATACCAAAGGTAAAGGCATTCATTTTTGTTAAAAAAAAAGGGTTAAATCACTAGCCAAAGTGGAAGGCGATGCTGCCGGCAACGAAGTGAATACAAATAGTAGCAAAGATTTCATCTCATAAAAATATGACAAGAACTCAAAGTAATCATCTAGTTTTCACGGACAGGAAAAGATTTCCATTCGTAAATTCAATATAATGCCGAGAGGTGTCAGGTTAAAAAGAAAACAGTGTAAATAAAAAGCTATAAGAAGACAGTATAAATGCAAGGGATCCAATCCCATGTTACCCAAAACACCATTTGATATTAAGTAAAGTACAACGCTACTTGCCAAACCAAAGCTTCCTGTGTAACCAAGTTTAAGAATTCCTTTCTAAAACACAAAGGTATTATATTGAGAACTAGGTAGCAAGTAATTATATCATTAAACCAAGGTGCAGATCAAAGCAAAATACTGTGGAGGAATGGATCCTTTTCAAAACAGGTGGTTAATTAAGATCATGCCATCAGAGATGAATGATTTAGTAACTAAAGAAGTTCCAAAAAATTTAGCCTAAATTCCCTCTCGGCAATGTCGGAAAATCAAAAAGAAATCAGGAGTTTCTTAGTATAATTCTCAATTTCCAATATTGATGGGATTAACGAAATTAACAAAGCATTATAGCCCGAGAAGCACGAACAGAACTAATTTAGGGAAAGTATCAACACACCACTTTGGCTATGTTTTCCAAATAGGCAAGAAAATGCCAGCTCCTTATAGAGCTTTCAAGTATGTATATCGTTGGGTCATTTTCTCAAACAGTTGAAAGCTTAGTTTAAGAATTTTGGATGAAACTTGAAAATCAAACTTAATAGCTGCATGACATTTTTAATCTACACTTTCATAAGATCATTCGTAACATTCAAACTAATCACGGTACAAATGCAAAGATTCAGGATTGAACACAGAGAACATATAAGATTTAAAGGCAGAAAACTAAAAGCACAATTGAAAATACCATTTGTAACAGTGGAGAAAACTCCCCTACCTTTGCAGAATACCAATTCAGCCGGAACTGGGTTACGGGTTGAACTCAAATTTTGGATTTTGAAGCTGCAATCATTTTATTTTATTTTTATTTTCTTTTGCTTGAGAACGTTTTTGAGTGGAAAAACAGAAGAAGAAAGAATAAAGCTACGAGATGGAGTTCTTATTGAAAACAAGAAAAAGACAAACAGGTCCCTGGCTGCTCATGTCTTACGCGTGGTTGCACATGCCCAAAAATATCTAGTTTCTCTCTAGCATCTACTACTCATGTTCACTAATGCCGCTAAGCGATGACCACTTAGCTAAAAACACCCATATGGCTCAGGCTAGGGCTAAAATCCCAAGGAAAAATGTTTGTGTTGTTACACAGCAATATTTTGTTAACGAGGAAACCGCAAATGCAGAAAAACCCCGGGACCAAGTCCAGAATTGAATACTCTCAGAATTAAGCCGCTATACAAAATCTAAACCAACTTCGTATAGTTGAGACCAAGCAACTAAACCTAGTTCACTTAGTTTCTTCAGTATCCCTGCGCTTCCGACATTCGATAAGTGCATGCACTGGAACAATTCCTTTGGATCATATTCCAAACAGTAAAGGAACAACAAATCTGTTTGGTAACAACTCTCTTGATTCTTTCAGATGAAGATATCTCAATTCATATGCAAAGGCTCTTCCGTTTAAACTAATAAAATCCTTTGCCTGGTTAGATCAATCTATCCAACAACTACCAAAGTAGCAGAGTTTAGATTTGCAATCAATCAATATAGAATCCAACAAGAAACTATAAAGCGATGTCGATCTTACACAACTAATCAATCGAATAAATCCGATTCTAGTTAGATCCCAACCGTTCAAGGTTTGTGCTACACAAAGATATGAGAAACCAATAAGAAATCTTCTTTGTCTTCAAATCTTCTTTAATCTTCAATTAAACCTACACAACACCACTTGAATCTCTTGTGATCAATCACGCACAGAACGGAGTATGTTAACAATGGATTATCACAAGATGTCTTTAGATCTACAAACAGTTCTAAAGATCCCGTCGACACTTCAATCTAGTTTGAGTGAATCTTATATCAGAAGAGAAGATTCTCAAGAATAAACAAACTAGGTGCAATCAAAGTTCAACAACCGTTAGTCAATCAAATCAATCGAAAACTAATAAACTGTAATTATTTAGTTTACCACCAATGGTACTCGTAGAGATTTTTGATCCCATAGAAGTTTTTAAACGAGTGGTCATAAAATATTTCGCCTAATTAGGGTACTTTCCTCTCCGGATAGACGGTTCCACCAGAAACAAAAAAAAAAATGAAGTTTGCCTGGCTCTTAGGATAGTTTGCTAGAAATGCAAACTTGGGTATTTATAGACCAAGGATGTTTGGACACCAAGGAATTTCCAAAACCGAATATTCTCAAGATATGCAATAAATGCCCAAATCGGTTTTCATAATTCCTGGAAATGCTTTGTCCAATATTTTCTGAAATCTCTCAATAGAAAATCTTCATTTAGTAAATGCACATTACTAATTTTTATTCTCTAGAGATATGCATTTAATTGCTGATAATTAAAGCATATAAAACTAACAACCTTAATTAAAAGATTCTTAATTTATTTCGGACCGGGATCTCCTTGAGTAATTAAGGAATATCTTTGAACAATAAAAGATAAGAGTTATTGTTCGTGTTCAAAGTATGTTGACATCTTTTCTTTGTAAATCCTCTTTTATATTTACAATCTTGGAATCGATTATACCACACTTCCAAACAAGTTTAGAATTGGTTTATCTATATTCCAAGACAACTATGTGAATGATCAAGTATCAAATCACAATCATGGGTTCAATCGGTTCTACCAATCACTAGGATCGGTTCTACCTCAATATGGATTACTTGTGATCGAACACACAAGTTACCAGGACCGGTTACATCAGTTACCAGGATCGGTTACATCAATTACCATGACCGGTTACCATATATTCATGGTATTGCTTGTGATCGGTCACACCAGTTAACAGGATCGGTTACACCAATCACAAGGACTGGTTACACCAATTACAAGGATCGATTACACAACTCTTTTGTGATCGGTCACACCAATTACAAATATCGATCATACCATCTCAGGTGATTACTTAGGATCGGTTACACTAATTAATAAAAACCAGTCATACCAAATCATAAGTCAGGCACTGTAAATAGTTATACCAAGATACATAACAAGTTATGATCGGTTCTACTAACTCACACATATTGGTAATCCAAAGATATGCAATGAATAACAATACCAATAAGCCTAGTGATTTCCCTTTCGATTCATAAAACAAGTTCATGAATGTACTTCCTTTAAACAAATGTAAACATTGTTTCCTAGGATGTAATCTTCACCTTTACTCATACACATAATCA
>JAJJMB010017148.1:0-11308 GCA_023531105.1 Papaver atlanticum
CCAAGCTATTACATGGATGTGTAGAGTTATCTTCATTACCAAAAAAAGAGAGCAGAACACCGTGTCAAACAGTGACATTAACATTTTACTTATGCACATCACACAAAATATATACCCAAAATTAACCAAAATATCAACAAAAAAGGATAGCTTGACCTAGGATGCAAAGTCAGATGTTTCCTTCCATTTCCCTTGGACCTATAGTTAGCTAGTATATATGCCGAACCAAAAAGTATTCATCTAATTAAGTACTGATAGCTTAAATTCTATAAGTGCCATCATTCTAAAATTCCCCATCTTCTATGGAATCAATCCAATCATTCCTTCGATCTTCCGACATTTTGATAAATGTCTCTCTCCATCCTTTGTCTTGAAGCACTTTCATTGCCTTAACATATGTAGCCCTTCCAATATGTGTTCCCATCGAATCCAGAAGTTCTAGGCATTCAGAGATTGAGTATTTAGTTTTATCCTCCAATTTAGCTTTAGCGTTTTCAGCTAACATCTTCAGTGATTCTCCAATTTCATTAGCCTTGTTTTCCTTCCTACCACGTCTATTGCTCCCACTTGGTGTACGCGATCGATGACGAAAACGGTCATCCACATTGTCTTCCATCATATCAGCTATACCACCATTGTTGCCGGAAACATGTGTACTTCTATTGGTGCCACTTGGGTTACGGGAGCGGCTGTGATTTTGGTTATCCATATTTTCATCATTCACATCACCTGCGACACCATTGTTACTAGAAAACTGTGTATTACCATGAAACGGTGGTATCGGACTAGGTTGGGGAACTTCTTCTTCGAACACATTTGTCTCATCTTCGCCATCGTAAGAATCAAAACCACCATCTTATGTTTGTCTAAGATTTCCCGTTGCCACTGTGTCACCATAAATCATCGATAAATTTGAATATTCGGGACAACCGGAATCACGAAACACCTTATCTCGTGGAAATTTCTGTGAGTTAGTAGACAATTAGTAATTTAATGAAAAATATTTTTGCTAGATTGCTAAAATGAAAGATGCATAATGTATAACAATAGAATCCCACCTTCAGATGGTCATCCCACCATTCATTTGAGGCATCTACCGTACATAAAATAGGATCTCATCCTAGCCCAGTATTATCTTCCACAAGTTTCTTATGATCTCTGTACCGTTCCTTCAACCTAGTAGATTTGTTTTTAAATGCCTTCAAACTATGTTTCAGCCTGAACCTCATATAATACTGCTTCCTAATATCACTACAATCATGTTTTGAGAATCCGCCCAATTGCCTATCTTCACCACTTGTTGAACCTTAGCTATCATCAAGTTTATAAAATATGATTCATGAACAATAGACCAACTGGCAAGAACCTCTTTAGCTTCTTTAAACGAAGGCATTGTAGCTTGGTTTGAACTTGAAGCCATAATTAATCTAAAAAGCAATAAAGATCAATATCATAAATATCTCCTAAGTAATCATAAAACATGTAAACCTCATCCTTTATTAGTTTTAACATCCAAATCCCTAATGCAACCAAAAATCAGAAAACAATATGTAGAGAAAAATTAGCAATTTAATTTCTACGATTATTAGATCTTAACCCAATTTAATTTCTACCTTTATTAGATCTTAACCCAATTTAATTTCTACCTTTGGAGATCTACATCCATCACTATCAGTAAAGAAAAATTAGCAAACAAAAAAAATGATATAAGAAAAGCAACATATATTAACAACGATGAAAGATGTATACAATCAGATCTACATCAACCATGTCATTTTATGTATGCGTTAACAAGATGATTTTTTTATGAAAGATATAAATAATAAAACCGAATCACATTAATCTCATATAAAAATTCATCATCGATCTTACCATGAATCGCAACTGATGAGAAAAGAGAAAAAAAATTACCCTAATTTTTGTTTCTTTGATTGTTGTTCTTCTCTCACAGCTCTTCTGAAGGAAAAGATACAGGGGAAGGGAAAGAAGAGAGTGAGAGTTATGGAGGAGAGTAAAGATAAAAAGGGGAAGGGAAAAGTAGATGGGTGCTATTAACGAGGAGAAGCAGATTCTCTAAGAAGTGAAAAGCCAAAAATCTAGGCTAAAAAAAAAATATTTTTCGACTTATAAAAGTCGTTTCATAATATGCCTCCCACCCTAGCTTTCGACTTTTTAACTTATAGAAGTTAATAAGTAGCTTTTAAATTCATATCCAAACAGTATATAAGTCAAGTACTAATGAGCCAAGCCAGCAGGAGTTCTTTCTACGCAAGTGGTGAAATATCCAAAACCAAAATGACGAAACACTGTAAGGCTAAGTCCTATGGTCTTCTAATCTAGCAGCTAGATTAGAAGTCCACGTCAGTTGGGACCACTGCCTAGCGATGTTTGGTTCAGCGCTTTAAATTTCAGACGTCAGATCAAATTTTGTGATTTTTGTGATCGGTGTGATTTTTTTGAGCGCTGAACGGTTCAGCGCTAAGGTCACTTTTTGAACGCTGAACCATTCAGCGCTTCAATCTCGCTGCTAGTTGAACTGCGAGCACATGCTAGGAGAGAGAACTAGTGTTATTTAGGCCACACTTTTTTTTTTGAATTGCAACACTTAACTGCCAATCTAGCACCTCAATCTAGCCAATAAGACTTAGCATAAGAACGTGTTTTGGAAAGTCGGGAACTACCTAGAAGATGATTTTTGACTTGTCCAATTAATAATATGATTTCAGGTGATTTTTCTCTGTTGTGGTTAAAATCTGAATCAAGCTCTCTTCCTATAGCTTCTGGCCCCACCGGAAAATATTTAGACCAATAGGAATCTTTGGTTTTTTCCTACCACCACTTTTGGTATTTTAGACCCCAATACTCTCTTTTTTCGCAGGGAATCAAATGCCTTTCTCCCGAACCGCTGCCATAATTTCTGTCGCTGCTTCCTTTTTCTCTGTTCTTCTTGAATCTCTTTCTATCTGGCGATTTCTTTTGCTTCTTTTTTGATTCAACAATATTGAACATCTCTTTCTCTGAAACCCATTCTCCATTTGTATTTCGTTGTGTTGTAAGAACTAACTTCTTAATACTGTTATTTAATTCAAAAAAACCTTATTTTCCATTTGTAAACCCTAACATGATTCCGTTGTTTTGTTTTATTTTGTAGGTACGATTTTTACTTGAAAAGGTACCAGCATTACTACAAAACCCTAATCTTATTCTCTATTTGTCTATTTTTTTCTCAAGCTTTTCTCTTCATGTAGAAAAATCAATAGTCACAAATAGAGTTCTTCCTGTTTCAAGTCATATTTAATGATTCTAAGAAATCAATTGGAATATTTGATTTGATGATCTGAGTACTGTCGTTTTCTCTTATTTGATTGATAAATTGTTATTTGTTATTTTTTCAAATTTTTTAAAGGGATAAGATCCCGGTACAAGATTGGAGAGAAGCAATAACAATTGGTGTTTTTGTAATTCTTGCAGGCGTATATATTTTTGGATTTAAAAAACCTAATTTGATTTCTGAAGTTTATAAAATACACAGTCCAGGTAAACTCAATCTAATTTTTATTTGTTTTTAGTGTTTGAAAATGTTATTGCTAATCAAGGAATAACATAATCTCCTCTTTCATTTTGTCTTAGTTTTTTCTTTTGGAGTTTCCCTAAGATATGGTTGAATTTGCCTATTTGGGTAATAGTTGGAGTGTAATAATTTTTCTTCCTGATCTAATCGTCTTATCAAAATGTTTTGCTGGTGATATTTTGACCTAAGATTAATTTTGATATGTATGATTCTTTTGCCTTCAAACCACATATGTAGTGCTCTGCCCATGTTTTATTTTCTATATCAGACAATAACTTGAGGATAATGACTTATTTGATCAATCATGCAGCAAGTAATGTTACTATGCACTTATTCATGTTCAGTATTTTTTGTACAATATTTCTTTGGTTTCCATATATTATTGTTCAGTCTGGTGCAGTGCACTGTGAAATCAGAGGTAATGTCCAACTACACATATTTGTATGTATAACCACAAATCTTTACGGTATAAAATTGTAGCATGCTATTAATTTTGAGGGGTCTATTTTCGGTTAACATATATTTGGTCGTCCATATTTCATTGATTGACATTCGTATATGCCGTTTCACATGTTATAGGCTCCAGCTATATGTCTCATATTATTGCACTTCCCCGCTCGAGCACTAAATTTTGATGATACTGGCTTGCCACTAACAAAGCATGTCTGGCCAGAAAAAAATGTAACTTACTGATTGAAAAGTAGTCAAGGTCGAAGCTGGCAAAGAACAAGATATAAGAAGTGGTGGTTTTTGGGAAGTAGGTTCTTAGTATCACATATTATATGTCAAAGGCACATAACCAAAAAAAAATTGGTTTTTGTTGTATAAATTTCTTAGCAGTCTGACTACGAAGAACACGAAGCTGCTTACCACCAACAGGGGATGGATTCGTCTATCGTCAACTGCATTAGCTACCTTCCAATCCAGTTCCCGGTCCTTTATTATATGTAATCCAAGTGAACGAACAAAAATTTATTGTATGAATACTGTATTTTCTTTACAAGGCCCATATTTATTGAATCCACAGATATTGAAGACAATGATTTATAATTACTACGAGTAAATCCAAAATGTTGTATTTGGGTAAAAATTACCAAATGAATACTCAAACAAACTTTTGTTTGTATTACATCTCTCTGTTTTTGTAGCTTGACATTATAGGTAGCCTCTTATTTGAACAAGAAATGCCTCAATTCTGAGCAGGTCTTTTGTTCTTATTTTCTTAGTTTTGATGTATTTCTATTCTTTTTTTGTAAATGAATGGATGTTTAAGATAATATGATCATCTGAATAAAAAATGAAATGGCTATAGTACTGGTGCTCCTCTGCTTGCTTCATACTGTAAACTCGGGGGATGTTCCCCTAGAGCTCATGGAAAACCAGGTTCAATAGTCTTACAAAACAAGAAAGCACCATTTGGCTCACTGTCTGTTATGGAAAATTATTGTACAGATGGAAAATAATTCATTGAAAACAAGTTACGTCTACAAAAGAAATAAAAATTAATATGACTTGATCAAAAATTAGTAAATTTGTATCATATAGATTATAGATTGGTAAAATTGTACTCCCTCTGTTTTTGGAAAAGAGATACTTTCACTTTTTCGATTTGACCTAAAAAATAGGCCAAATTGAAAAAGTGAAAATATCTCTTTTCCAGAAACGGAGGGAGTATTATATATAAGTGATATCTAAAACTTGGGACAACCAGTCTAAGCCCGTGCAACGCACGGGCGCAACAACTAGTAACTAATAATACACGGAGAAATGAGCCAACTTCTAGAAGTGACTTCTACTTTGGGATGTGTAAAAGATACGGCCAAAAAAGGTGATAGCCGTGTTGATTCGTTCTACGGTTCCGATCCTTCCCAGTAAAACGCGACATCCCGTGTCATTTATAGTTTATAGAGGACGTTGCCGAGTATTTGGATTTTCTAAAGTTGGCTAAGGTCCAAGATAAATGTGGAGTTGAGCTATAAGACTTTAGTTAGTCTAGTGATTCGAGGCTTGAATTCAACTTCAAAAAGCAAGGTCTTTTTCCTTGAATCAAATTGTGGTTCAAGAGGTAGCTTGAACCAAAACTCGAACTAAAAATTCAGCCCAAAATCATTTAGCGCAAATGAATTTTGTCCTTTGATATCTTTAGTAGTTGACTCACTGTTGGAGATTAGTTGATATTTTTTGTGCTAAACCATTTAACGCATTTCAATTCTATTTTTGTTCGGGTATGATTGAGATCCAACGTTGTATCAATTCTATATGCAACCATCTAGGTTGGTTTTTGAAGGAAAGCGGAAAAAACTTAACGCATCAAGAAAATCGTTGTGTACACAAAGCAGTGAAAAAGTAGGTTCCATGAAAAATGCAGTTGTTTTCCTTCCGACCACGTAGGCCTAGGCCTAAGCTAAGTTCGCTTAATTTGACCGTATACTTCACTTTGCAGATTGCATCTTTCCAGAAAAAGGTGAGCACAAAGTTACTGCTGTTGGATGAACTAGGTCTTAGCCTAGATGGATATAAAATTCAGATGCATAAACAATTTTTGTTTGATTTAGTTAGGTAATTACTGGTTAAAAGTGCGACAGCAAAAAAATGGAAGGCCGAAAAAGACGACAATTTCACAGCTGTGTGACAAACAATCCACTCCCACTCTGATCTATTCGTCACACTCAACAACTCGAACATTCCACTCTGTAATTACACCCCACCACGACCCTACTCTTTTCAAAGTAATAACTGCCACTCTAAAATTCCCTTCCATTTTCAAATATAAAAACCCTCCCAATTCTCAAGCTTTTCCTCACCACAAAACCATATCTACCAGTTCCTCTTCGCAGTTCAAACTTTCTCTTGCATTCTCTGCAGATCCTAAAATTCTTTTCATACAAAGAAATGGCTTCAATGAAGATGAGAGTTTTGGTTGCAGTTTCTGCCTTGATAATGGCTGCTTCGGCTGTCCAAAATGTTGCTGCTGCTGATGCACCAGCACCTAGCCCTACTTCTGACGCAACTGCCTTTGTTCCAGCTGTTGTTGCTTCACTGACCGCAGTTGCCTTCGGATACCTCTTCTAAAGCAAAGACGGAATTAGCTTCTTCTTTGTCAATTGAAGGATTTGATGACAAGTTTGTTTCTTGCATTTAACATTTTATTTTGTGTCGCATTATTACTTTGAGGAGCAAAGAAAATGTAATTCAACTAGCATCTCGGTTTTTGAGGGTGAGGTTGATTGGCATCATTCTAGCTCTGATGTCCGCTTGATGTAACTCCATAGCAAATTGTTTATAGATCTCAAATTGTTTTCAATAAATATATTTGTTTCCTTCCAAATTAATTTGTCTTTATTTTTTTCTTGTTAATTTGTCTTTATCAATCTTACAGTTGTCTACAGTTGTCTATATATCTAGTTGTAATTGATCTAATTTCCTTTTTAAACAACAAAATACAGCCGTATAGTACTGTGGTAAAGTCACTGGGTTCCTAAGGTCGAAACTTGTCAGCACCAATTCTTTACGGATCCAACAACAACAACAACAAAAAAAAATCAAAAAAAAAATCAAAATTTTGATGTGTTATTTGAACCAGGAAATCTACAATGGTTGGTGTTTTACCCAACAATTACAAGCCTACAATGGTTGGTTCACTTCCGAGGAAGTGCTTTCTAGCTTGAGTTATGTTGGATGAATTCTAAAATTTCACAGTAGGATGATGTTATCTTTAAAACGGTATCTCAGGGTGCCTTCCTAAGCCCAGTTTCAACCGTAATAAGTTGTAGGCTTGTAGTTCTACTGGAACAATGTTTGGGGACTAGCCCAAAACAGTGGGGGACTACTTTCTTATTCAAATGTCCACCCAAAATTTTAAGGGGTGTCCTAAAAGATTAGGGAAGACTAATCTGCCCTTATCCTAATTAAGGTTATAACTAATCCTAATAACTTACTAATTTAACCACTACCCATTAATCTAACCCCTAAATAAAAACCAAAAATCAGTTTTAAAACACATTTTTTTTATTCTCCTCTTCTTCTTCTTCTTTTCCTCTTCTTCGTATACATCGTCGATTTGAAAAAATTCATCGTCGATTAATCAATTTTATAAAACAATGCGTTCTAAGCAGACACCAAGAATTCCAGGATTGAGTCCGGGTCTGGCTAGCATAGCGAATCTCCCAAATCAATTTGAAGTTGATAAACAACTTCAAGCAAAGTTGGGAGACGAATTGAAGCATCAAACATCAACCAAGGAGTCTGATTCCCTCAAAATGAAAATCCGCAGGTAATTTCCTTCGTACCCATTCCTTTGAATCGTTTTTTGTTGAAGAAATCATCAAAAACCACTGAAAATGAAAGTTACAGTAGAGATTTCTGCTAGGAGAAAAATTTAAAACCCTAGAATTTGGTAACCGAACTTTGAATATGAAGAACAGTTCGGCGAATTAGTAATTTTAAGGTAACCGAACTATGAAGTTCGGTAAGCTCGCAAAAAAAAATACCTAACCGAACTCCTTCTTTATATGAAAAATTTGAGTTCGGTTTAGTCGATAAATTTATATAGGTAACCGAACTTTCAATATGAAGAACAGTTCGGCCAATTAGTAATTTTAAGGTAACCGAACTATGAAGTTCGGTAAGCTCGCAAAAAAATAACGTAACCGAACTCCTTCTGTATATGAAAAATATGAGTTCGGTTACCTCGATAAATTTATATAGGTAACCGAACTTTGATAAAATATAGTTCGGTTACGTCGCACTTTCTATGTGGTAACCGAACTTTGATCTGTCACATACAAACTTGTAGTTCGGTTACCTCTCAACTTATACCAGATAACCGAACTTTAGCCTGTTAACATTGTGTGTTTGATGTAATCCCATGTTCATCTTTATTTGATAAGACAATATTCTGTTTAGGTAATAATGTGGTTTTCATTCATTAGGAACAAAGGGAAAAAATCTAATCCCCACGTAGACGAAGATTTGAGAACTCCAACACCTCGCGGTAGGATACATCTGGATTTCCGAAACCGTGGTACCAAAAATGCAAAACATGGAGGGGGATCATTACAGGAAGTCAATCAGGAGGTGATGGAGAATACAATTGATAATGTTATTGAAGAAGAGAATGATGATGAAGAAGAGCAAGGAAATGAAGACCAAGGAAATGAAGAGGTTGAACAACAAAGAGAACATGTTGAGAATGTAGAGGAAGAAGAACAAGGACAGGGCAAAGAAGGAGAAGGACAAGAGGAAGAGAAGGATGATGAAGAAGAGGGAGAGGAAGAAGAGGAGGGAGAGGATGAAGAGCAAGAAATTGTTCCTGTTAAAGAGAAAAAGAAGCCGAAGCCGCCTTGTGATAGATATTCACACATTCCCCCTGATAATTTGTGTTTGCCACCAGTGAACCCAACTTATGGTACTCCAAATGATGGAGGGGCCACCTTGTTTGGCTACAAACACTCATGGGCTGCGAAGATCTATGCGACAAAGGTATTCTTTAAGTTCATTTTTACCTAACAAAATGTTTTTTTTTTGGGACATGTTTTGTCAAGTATTAATAATGTTATGTTTTTTTCGTAGGATCATAATGATGCAGTACATCTTATTCGGCGTCAAAAGGCGTCCAAATGGGATCTATCTTTGGAGTGTGACGATTTTCAATCAAAGGTGAAAGAGTGTGTTTTATGGAGAGCTATAGAGGATGCACATGCGGATTTTGACGTTGTTGCCGTATCCGCATTTCTCGAGAGGTACTATCCCGAGACATATACAATTCATCTTCCATTTGGCGAGATGGGAATTACTCCCGACGATTGCTCGAGAATAACCGGCTTACCAGTGGAAGGTAAATGTCTTCGAGAAGGCTACAACCCCTCGATGCATTAAGAAGCTCTTGAAGAATTGGCTCTAAAATGTCTAGGATGGGATGCAAGAAAGGATCAATGTGAGTTTAGACGTTCTGTGAGGTCCCCTAAACGTGGCGATGAGTATAATCCAAGAGAAACAAATGGAGCCTTTAAGAAGAGGTTGAAGAAATTCAAGTTGGTAAAGTTGAAGGAAGCCTTTGGAGGGACAAGAAAGAAGGTGGAGAAAGGAAAGTTGGTGATGGACCAGGAGACCCTTAGGCATCATGTCACCGCTTATTGGTTATATCAGCTAGGAACCGTCATTTTCCCAGACACTTCTGGAAATAGGGTGGATGCACATTATCTACAGCTTTTGGAGAATCTCGATGAGATTAACCAATACTCTTGGGCCACTGGGGTGCTTGCTTTTGTTCTAGGAGAGATGAGCAAAGGGTCGAGGATTAAGACAAATCAAATTAGAGGTTACTTAACTCTTATTCAGGTAACTTTCTACATTGTTAGTTAGCAAATTATTCCCCAAAATTTTCTGCTTTCAAATAAATTTTCATGTATGTGGTTAATATTTTCGCATTTTCGCATAGGTTTGGATTTATGACCACTTCCCTTCATTGGGATTGGCTAGGGAAAAGACAGCTTATCCCTATGACGAACCTACAGCGGGAAAATGGTTGTTTTTGGACGCACAAAAGAAGTCTAAAGAAGAGCAGTTGACTTCGTTGAGGGAGAAATTGGATAAACTTACGGTGAACGATGTGGTATTTCACCCATACGCCGTACCCGATGATGTCCCTGTAGATGAAGAAGATATGAATGGTTTCTCTACCGTCTCGGCATACTATGGACCAATTTGGTATCCTAATGGCTACGCAATATATAATCCAAGGAGAATACTAAGACAACTTTGTTGTGTCCAAATGGATCCCGACGTGGAGAATGAAAATTTCAATTTGGTGGTTCAAGGAACAAAGAACACCGAGAAATATTTTGTTCCAAAACATGAACCAACTCCTACGGTAGGACATTGGAATGCACTTCGTAACTACTACTTACCTTTAGGTGATTGTGTACCTTGTGGTGGAGATGTAAATGCATGTGATGAAGATTATACGGGGTTTTATCAAGAAATTAGTCATCCTTTTGTGATAAATAGAGAACAACAAGCTAAGACTGATAAGGCGAAGGGGAAGGCAAAGGAGAGGGAGGCTAAGAGAGGTCAGAAGGAGATGCCTATTTGTGGAGAAGAAGCAAAAATGTTATGGGATAATGTGGTAAGAAAATGTCTTCTCTTATACTTCCTTGTTGTTTGAAAGTATTGAAAATATATTTACTTATGCTTAAAATTGGAATCAGGTGAAGAAGGGTACGAAATTATTGAAGAAATTGATGGCTAAAATCCGCAGTGGAGAGCCGATGTCGACTAAGGAACAAACCTACTACTACGGCGAGTGGGAGGGTCTTATAACTAAAAGAATGATGGAGCCAAGTAGGTCTAAGCAATTGAAGAGGGGTCGACAACAAGGAGAATGTTCAAGTCGCGCCATGGAGGAAACCGGACGAGTAGATGAAACCCCAAGTGATGAGGAAGTTCAACCTAAAACTCGTGGTAAACAAGGAAGTGGTAAAAGGGTTCGTCGTGGTGGTCGTTAGTGATTTCGTATGGTTTTAGTTTCAAAAAACTTATTAGTTATGGATTTCGTAGTTTGGTATGTATAACAACTTTTATATTTGTTTTAGAACCTTGTTTTTATATGGAATAAATTTTGAATACAGGATTTTTTTCGGCAACCTGAAATTTAAACACAGGAGAGTTCGGTAACCTGTAACTAATTAATGGTTGCCGAAGACAGAGTTCGGTTACCTCGCAACATTTAAACTGGTT
>JAJJMB010017174.1:0-46309 GCA_023531105.1 Papaver atlanticum
TCTTGATTTTCTTAGTGAATCTAAATCAACAAATATTTTAAAGTTTCCAACCCTTTTCAAATTATATTACATCGTACTTTATGGGATAAAGTAGTTGTATATAATGTCTACATAAAACAATTGGCAACTAATAAAATTCTACATATTCCATCCATAGATTCTGAACTGAATATTCTTAAGGTCTTATAAACAAGCTAGTTATCCGATCAGAAGATTCCATACGAATGGATGGATTGATCTTAGTCGATATCGTATAGAGAATGAACTTGTTTTCGCGATCCAAATATTTATTTCTAGAACTTAAGGCATACATTTACTTTACATTTTCAAGGGTTATTTCCTAACGAGCCAATATATTTTGTCAGAAAAAGCTACAGCTGTACGTGATAATGAAAAGAAAATCTCGTTTTGAGTTTAAAAGATAAACATTGAATATTCTTGATTTTCTTAGTGAATCTAAATCAACAAATATTTTAAAGTTTCCAACCCTTTTCAAATTATAGTACACCGTACTTTATGGGATAAAGTAGCTATATATAATGTCTACATAAAACAATCGGCAACTAATAAAATTCTCCATATTCCATCCATAGATTCCGAAATGAATATTCTTAAGATCTTGTAAACAAGCTAGTTATCCGATCAGAAGATTCCATACAAATGGATGGATTGATCTTAGTCGATATCGTATAGAGAAGGAACTTCGTTTCGCGATCCAAATATTTATTTCTAGAATGGATCCCAAGTCTCTAAGTGGGCCCTCTTGGCCACCCATGACCTTGGCTTTTTAGAGAATCCCGGTCCTCTATCGTAGTATCCGAACAATTCCTATCAGTTTATCCAGGTCCAGCTGAAGCACTCGTATCTCGACTGGCAGATGTACCTAGAACCTTGAAGCTAATTCCTAAGTACCACTTTCTTCACTAAACCCAGTAATTCCAAGTCCAGTAACTTCCCCAGAATCACCAGTCATTTCACGATCACCAGTTCATACCGACTAACCGAACCCAGAAGGCATACATTTACTTTACATTTTCAAGGGTTATTTCCTAACGAGCCAATATATTTTCTCAAAAAAAGCTACAGTTGTACGTGATAATGAAAAGAAAATCTTGTTTTGAGTCTAAAAGATAAACATTGAATATTCTTGATTTTCTTAGTGAATCTAAATCAACAAATATTTTAAAGTTTCCAACTCTTTTCAAATTATAGTACATCGTACTTTATGGGATAAAGTAGCTGTATATAATGTCTACATAAAACAATCGGCAACTAATAAAATTCTCCATATTCCATCCATAGATTCCGAACTGAATATTCTTAAGATCTTATAAACAAGCTAGTTATCCGATCAGAAGATTCCATACGAAAGGATGGATTGATCTTAGTCGATATCGTATAGAGAAGGAACTTCTTTTCGCGATCCAAATATTTATTTCTAGAACTTAAGGCAGGCTTCCATGTGCGATCGTGTCCCTTCTATGACATGATGACACATTTCTTTTATTATTTCCATTATTTCTTACGGTCGAAGATCACTTATGTTTAGAAATAATAGCCGAAAGATAATCTCTTTCCTTTATTGGCGTTAAGCCATTCCTAACTGGATATCTCCTTATTATTCAACAATGCTATTCCATTAAAGTGAATCAATCAGATTCAAAATAAAAACTAAAATGATAGATTAAAAAGATCTCGTGATAGGTAACCATTTTCAGTGAGAAGAAATTTAAAACTCAACTCATCTGATGCACCTTGTGAGCTTAGGAGTGAGAGATATATTTACGTGCTTCAGCAGAATTAAAATTGTTGCTGGAGTAGTACTGTAGGGAGGAGGGAAGGAATGATTACTCAAATGCAAAGGTATCTTAATATCACGATCCACTCTCAATGTCTCCATGTCCCATGCCCATAGGCTGAAGTAGATGGGATAAACAACAAAGCAAGTTATGGTATCATATTGCTAAAACAACATCATCAAGATGAATTTTGTTTTATAGAACGACCATCAGTGACTTCGAGAGAAAAATATAAACATAAAATCAAATTAGATATTTAGCTTGGATTAATTTTATTAACTAGTTCAAGCCTGCAATTCACGGAGATTCATATCATATAATTACGAACATAATGAACTTGTACGGAAGAAACGTAGGTTAATGAAATTGTACGGAAGAAACGTAGGTTTGGACTTAACTTAACGCCAGTAAAGGAAAGAGATTATCTTTCTGCTATTATTTCTCAAAATAACTAGATCTCTTAACCGTGAGAAATAATGGAAGTAAATAAAAAGACATGTGTCGTCATATTACAAGAGGGACATGGGGTACATGGAGGAAGGGGACAATATATTTTGCCAAAAAAACTACAGCTGTACGTGATAAACATCAATAAATATTGAATATTCCTATTGATTTTTTTAGTGAATCTAAATCAACAAATATTATAAAGTTTCCAACCCTTTTCAAATTCTCACAACTCACACACAATATATCTGTATATATAGAAGAGAAACCCTTATAAGAGTTATTAGAGTCTTAGAGACATACATAGATAGGAAGAAACAATGAGGTTTTCTGGAGTTCCATGTTTGTCTTTTATTGTTACGATCATTCTCTTCTCACTGTTACACGCTCCATCTTTTGCTGTTGGTAAAAAGGTTTGTAGTTTAAATATGGACTTTTTTCTTTTGAAGGCTACTTTCTTCAAATATGATATTTTGATTGGCTTCTTCTCATTGCTCTGACTAAAATATGATGATACAGTCTTTTGTTGTGTACTTGGGTGCGCACACACATGGACCAGAAGTTACATCATCGGACCTAGAAAAAGTGACTCCTTCTCATTATCAGTTATTGAGTACTGTTTTAGGAAGGTGAAGAGTTTTTAATAATATTTTTTTTTTTAGGTTAATCTAGTTCTCCCTGTATAGAGTTCTTACTGCACGTTCTAATGAGTTGAGTTTTCACTTGTGGTCACAGTCATGAGAAGGCTAGAGATTCGATATTTTACTCATATACAAGATATATAAATGGTTTTGCTGCAACCCTCGATGATGAACATGCACAAGAAATCTCCAGTAAGAGAAAAAATTCAGTTATATTCCCATGTTTTTCCTTTTTTTTTTTTTTTTTCTTTTTTTTTTGTGTGTGTGTGTGTGTGGCTTTAATCCGATAATTCTTCAACGTAGAACATCCGAATGTTATATCTGTCTTTGAAAACCGAGGAAAGCAGTTACACACCACCCGTTCATGGAACTTTCTAGGACTAGAATCAGATAGCGGTGAAATCTCGTCTCACTCGGCATGGGATATGGCGAGGTATGGCGAAGATACCATCATTGCCAACCTTGATACTGGTAACTTCTCACTGTATATCACTTTTCTTGTATTTCAAGCCAAAAGTTTGCAAAATGTTGCATTCTCAGTACAAGGCATATCATTATATTTTCAAACTTGACACTTGTTGTATCTGCATATCGTTGTATTTTCAAACTTGACGCTTGTTGTTTCGTTAAAATGTATACCTTATAGGAGTGTGGCCAGAATCAAAGAGCTTTAGTGACGAAGGAATGGGACCGATTCCATCAAGATGGAAAGGCAATTGTCAGAACAACACTAAAGATGGAGTTCCTTGCAATAGGTGCTTACTCTTTCTCTCTTATTCTGAATATATTCATGCATGTACAGATCTTGAAAGATAAAACAACGCTAAATGCTATGCTTTTGACTTTTATAGGAAGTTGATTGGAGCAAGATACTTCAACAGTGGCTATGCAGCTTATCTTTCAGAAGTAGATCCATCAAAAATCCCAGTAAATGTATCGGCACGTGATGAAGACGGACATGGGACCCATACGTTATCAACGGCTGGTGGTAACTTTGTACCAGGTGCTAATGTGTTTGGTTTTGGGAATGGTACAGCCAAGGGTGGGTCGCCGAAAGCTCGTGTTGCTGCTTACAAAGTCTGTTGGAAATCGATAAACGAGAGTGGTGGATGTTTTGATGCTGATATCCTTGCTGCATTTGAAGCTGCTATTCATGATGGTGTTGATGTCATATCTGCATCTATTGGTGGACCTCCTTCTGATTACTTCAGTGATGGTATTGCCATTGGTTCGTTCCACGCAGTGATGCATGGGATCACTGTAATCATGTCAGCCGGTAATGATGGACCTGCGGATGGATCCGTGTCTAATGTCGCTCCATGGATATTAACAGTTGGTGCTAACACGATTGACAGGGAGTTCCCTGTTAGAATTGGACTTGGCAACAGGCAGCACCTCAAGGTATGCTGCAGTACTCCATCTGTTTTAGTAATGGTTGGCTACTTCAAATTTCGCAGAAAAGAAAGTCTCTTCAAGTTTTGAACTTCAAAATGGACGGATGCCTGTGAAAATGATTTCTAAGTGTTTTAGTTTTATGTGTTTATTATCATGCTCGAAATGAGGCAAAATTGATACAACATTGAGTTTTTCTTCTTTGACATTATCTGTTACAGGGGCAGAGTTTATATCCGAAGGCATTGCCAGTTCCGAAATTTTATCCTTTGATTGACGGTACAGCGGCAAAAGCAGCGAATTCAACAGATCATGACGCGTAAGGCTACATAATTTGTTACTTATTATTATTCATTTTCAATACCTGATAGTGATATGCTATGACTTTGATGGAATGTCTAAAATTGATGAATGCAGTCAGTTGTGTCTTGCTGGGTCACTTAATCCTGAGAAGGTCAAGGGTAAGATATTGGCATGTCTTCGCGGCAGCAATGGTCGAGTAGAAAAAGGTGTTGTCGCGCTCCAAGCTGGCGCCGTCGGGATGATTCTAGCCAATGACATTTTGTCTGGAAATGAAATTGTAGCTGATCCTCATGTTCTTCCTGCTGCACATATTAACTACACTGATGGCCTCACCTTGTTCTCTTATATAAATTCGACCAAGTAATAATTCTCTTTATTTTTGGCTTTTCAACTTGTTTATCCCTGGGATAATTACATCTCAATCAAAATTATAATCATTTTAACTATGCATCCTATATATATTAGGTCACCAGATGTTTTCATGACGCGTGCACGTACACAAAATGGCGTTAAACCAGCCCCTGTAATGGCAGCTTTCTCATCCAAAGGACCCAATGTTGTCACTCCTGAGATCCTTAAGGTTGGCTTGTGAATGTTATTTCAATTATTTTTTTAATCAACTACCTTCTTCATTTCTATTTATTAATCAATAATTCTTTTGCTATGTGGGATTAGCCTGATATTACTGGACCAGGAGTAGCTATTATAGCAGCTTACACCCAAGCAGTAAGCCCTGCAGGTGAAACAGACCCCCGCCGAGTTTTATTCAATGTTGAGTCTGGAACTTCAATGTCATGCCCTCATGTTGCTGGTGTTGTTGGCCTTCTTAAAACACTTCACCCCGATTGGAGTCCATCTGCAATTAAATCAGCAATTATAACAACTGGTGAGAAGCCAATTTATTTCGTGTAACAATTAAACCCCCTTATCTTTTATCTGTTGTTCATCATTTGACAACATTTACATTCATGTTTACACAGCAAGGACCCAAGATAACCAGAAGATGGAAATGCGCAATTCATCAAACCTCCAGGCAACACCATTCAGCTATGGGTCAGGACAAGTGAGACCCGACGCTGCTATGGACCCTGGTTTGGTCTATGATGCAAATATTTTTGACTACCTGACCTTCCTCTGTGGACTTGGCTATAATGAATCTCAACTCCAGTCTTTCACCGGAGGCATACCTTACAAATGCAATATGAAGTACAGCCTAGCCGACTTTAACTACCCATCTATCACTGTACCTGGTCTAGATGGCACAACTCAGGTGATGAGAACCGTTAAGAATGTTGGCTCTCCTGGTACCTACAAAGCTCAGATACATGCGCCTGAAGGAGTAAAGGTGTCTGTTGAGCCAAAAACGTTGACATTTGAGAAGATCGGTGAGGAAAAGACGTTTGAAGTGTCTTTGCAGGTTTTCAACGCTTCATATCAATACGTATTTGGGAGTCTAACATGGACTGATGGTGTGCATTTTGTGAGGACCCCTATTGTGGTGGAGTCATTCCCTGAACGAGATTTTTAGTTAGACACCTCATTTTGTTTATGTTTTTTTTTTTTCTAACTTGGTATTTAAATGTTAATGGAAATAGAAACCCAATTGGGGTGAATTGACGGTTCTTAATTTTTCTTGAATTCTTGAAGTAGGAACGTTCTCGTTTTAGATTCCACTACATTATCTGAGCAGCAAAACGTAAAAGGCAGTACATTATAGTTTTTGATCTTTCACTTCAAATTTCAAAGGGATACTTTACAACTAAAACAACTATTGGACATAAATCTCCATTTTGACCTTACACAATGATCGAAACAAGTTATGAATCCAGTTATTAACACTCAGATAAAATACAAGCACAGAATTTGAAAATGCTGATTACAAGCAAATATTCAACTTCTACAGATATTGGCTAGCTAATTTCCCCTCCTTGACGATATAGTTTGCCGCAGGGAACTCCTCCCCTCTGAAGTATCTGTCCAACATATCTTTGGTTCCAGCAGCATAACGCAACTGCATGAATGATTTTCCATTCACAATTTTAGACACGCAGTGAAATTGAAACCATGGAATGAAAATGTCTTAAAGTTATGAAGTCAGAAATGAATTCTAACAGATTAACCGAAGAGTTCTTTTGACCAATATAGCTGTTACCTGTGCGTCAATGGTGGTACCGGATATATGAGGAGTCATTGCCTGGTTAGGCATGTATCTCCATGGATGATCCTTTGGGGCTGGCTGTGGGTACCATACATCCCCACTATAACCTAAACCATCAATACATATCAAATTGAATAAGTTAACAACAAGAATGGGATACATGAAGTTCAGCAACAAGAGCCAGCCAACCGTGTGAAGGAAAAACGTATGTGTTACCAGCAATATGTCCACTAGAGCAAGCATCAGCAACTGCTTGAGCATCCATGATAGCACCGCGAGCATTGTTCACAATCAGAACTCCCTTCTTTAGCTTTGCAATCCTTTCTTTGTCAAACATTCCTCTGATAATACCCATATCAACACCATCATTTGTAAGTAGATATTGTACAACGAAGGCAAGAAAGTAGATAAAATGATAAAAGAAACTGAATTTAAACTTGAAATAGGAAAAACTTCTTAACTAGCTCTTACTTTGTTTTTTCTGTCAGAGGCATGTTGATGACAATTACATCACATTTAGGAAGCATAGCATCCATGTCCTCCTCGAACGTGGCACCAATTTCAGATTCTAATTTTGGATTCATCTTTAGGCGATCGTGATACAGGAGGTTGCAGTTGAATGGCTTCAACCTTTGAAGTAATAGCTTGCCAATACGTCCTGCTCCAACGGTACCTACCGTTTTTCCCTCGAGATCGTATGCTCTGTGAGCAATTGCTGCGACATTCCAATCTCCATTAACCACCTGCTGATAACCAGGTATGAAGTTTCGAACGAGAATTAATATTCTCATCAGCTCATCTTCAGCTACGGAGACCACATTACTTCCAGTGACCTCAGCAACAGTTAGCCCGGCATCGGCAGCAGCTTGTAAATCAATATGATCTGAACCTATCCCAGCAGTTAAAAGAAGTTTAAGATTCTTTGCCTTCTTAATTCTCTCTGCTGTAACATACGCGGGATGGAAAGGGGTAGATATTAAAACATGGAGATCAGGCATGTGCTTCTCAAGTTCTGCATCAATTACATTAGAACGGTGGTGTTAATACGAATCATGTCAAAACCAAACAACAAAGAAGAAAATCACCACATTGACGGCAAAATTTAGATTCTACAAAACTATTCCCCTTTCGCATATCGGTATTTCGCAGGTGGGTGGGTGAATTCTTCAACAAATTGATACACTTAGTACTAAATGTATATTTTGAAATTACTCCTGTCAACTACACATTTAGTTGTCGAAAGTTTAACTCTGTTGAAACACCAACTTAAGCCAAGTAAACCAAATATGTTACAGAAACAGGTAGCATGATAATACTGACCAGAGTTTGGGCCTTCTTTGTCATCAGTGACAATATATTGATGACCTTTGGATTCAAGCCAATCTCTGATTCCCAAACCATTTTCGGCACAACCTAGAAAGTTTGGATTCATGGATGCATACTCATTTGCTTTATAGAACACCCCAACAATTTTTTTACTCCCAGGACCAGCCTGTATGCACACACACATACCACAAAAATCACCATCAACAACAACAACGGAAATCATACAATACATTCAAATGACTCACAGAGTCGACTCAGATCGGAGTTCCGAGTTATTCTATTCTTTCTCTTTTGATTGTTCACTGCTACAGTGATACCCCTTTGTTCATCATCTTTTGGCTTCAGTTACACGAATTATCAAGATAGTTTGAGATTAAGGTTTTAATTGACTGCATGCAATTACCGATCCATGAAAAACTGACTCGATAAAACCGATTCACATGAAATTAAACAACAAAACAGAGAAAAAAGCAGATTTACAGAACAAAAAGTGGACTAAAAAAACAAATGGGCAAGTGAAAAAAAGTTTACATGAAGGTATCTGTGAAGTAGAAGAGAAGGAGGAGATGGGTTCAAAATTCTTGCAGCAACAGAATTAGCAACTTTCTTCATCGCCATTTCTTCTTTTCTTTAAATTACCTGATCATAAAATTTAATAATCACTATAAATACCAAAAAAATCAATTTAGACATAATCACATGGGCTCATAAAGTAACATGTCCTTACCAGTGAAGTGGTTAAGCGGTGATGAGCTAACTAGTGAAGAAGAAGCAAGACAGAAGATAGAAGAAGTGATCAAATTGATAATGGGTTTGTTTCTATCTCATGACTGTCGCAACTTTTGTATTTATAACCCAAAATTGATGTGAAATAGTTAACATCAATGTTAAAAATCAACGTCAAGTTTGAATTATTTTTTTGATTCTATCCAAAAGTTTGTAACTTCTTTTCAACTCTTTTCTCATGATGCAGAGTACCAACTTCATAATCACAACGTGTCGATTTCTTTTCCGATGTTAGGACATAATTGTGTAGGGCTGCGTTTCATTGAATTATTATGAGTGAGGTTGGTAATGTTTTGGTACCACATACAAAACCTGTGGGATGTGGCCTTTTTTTCCTTTTCCTTTTTCTTTTTCTTTTTTTCCTTTTTCTTTTTCTTTTTTTTTCTCTATTTACTCCCCAAGCAGTATTGTCTAAAATAAGAAAGACGGGCAAAAATATCCTGGCGCATTGTCACATGCGTTCGGGTAGGAGCCATATTCTCCTAAAAGATTTACCAACTCTTCATTTTATAGTACACGGTTTTTGGGTCGTTTTTGAAGTTCCTCTAAAAAGACTGGAAAAACAAAATTGAGTAAAATTTAATATGTGAACATCGAGTAAAATTGAGTAAAACGGGTGCCTAGCTCAGCTGGTCATCTCCGTTCATGCCTTTCAGGAGGTCTCAGGTTCGAGTCCCTAATGGCGTAATATTGCAGAAATTAATATGGAAGGTAGAGTTAGTTTGCCCCTCTTGTGACACAATCTCAGCCCCCATCCGCTTCGGCTCCCTCTTGGCTAGGTTACCCATGAGGCTCGCTGGTAGGGTAGCACAACAACCTATTCAATTAATATAGTAGTATGTTGTTGGAGCTTAGCTTGTTAGGCTTCCAACTAGTTAATGTAATACTCTTTATCCAATAATAAATTAAAAAAAAAAGTGAACATTTATTTATTTTTTATGAAACGGACATTTCATTGACTAGAAAATGGAAGAGCATTGTTTATAATTTGTGTGCTTAAGTTTTGAAATGGAAAATTTTCATTTGTGTCATCCGAGGATGCTAAATCCTCCTTCTTCGGGGTTAGGTTAAGTCCTATGGTCTTCTAATCTAACACTCCCTCCGTCTCAAATTAGATGAGCTAGTTGGTTTTAAATTTTGTCCCATAAATAGATGAGTTATCTCTCTAATCAAGGGGATATTTCTAAAACTATCCTTTTAATTGGTTATTGTTATTATAAGAAATATGTATAATTTGATACCCATGTTTATATTCGTTACGTAGGTATTTTAAAATGCTTTTCAACGGTATATATAAAGTTTACGAAAAACCGTGGTATAGCTTAAGAGATAAATCATTTCTAAGTTTTACTAGTTATTATCCATAAGGGTATAATCGTAAAAAATACTTAAACATACTCCCCTTTCCTCCTTGCCTTAAGAATTGTGCAAACTACAACAAGCTTATCTAATTTGGAACGGAGGGAGTATCTAGATTGGCAGCTAGGACAACCTCCTAAGTCCGATGGGAGAACTAATCTATTATGCTAGTCATATAACCAAACAGCGAGGCTGCGCTGAATGGTTCAGCAAAAAAAAATATCCAATTTTCACCAGTCAAACTAGTTGCCTGCGCTATTTCATTCAGCACTGAACCATTCAACGCAGATACCCTGGAATATTCTTCTCAGCGCTGAACAATTCCCCGAAAAGGTGATTTTAAATGCGTTGAACCATTCAGCGAAACTATCTCGCTACTAGTTCAACTACGAGATATATCTAGAGAGAAGTAGTGTTAGAAAATAGACAACGCTTTTTTTCTATTATGCAGTGTTTTTTGGCTAATCTAGCAGCAAAATCCCCATAAGACTTGGTCTAGGGTAGTAAAAATAAAAATAAAAAGAGCCTTTCTTACCTGGCCTCTTTAGGGGCGACCCCGAAAGAATTAGGGGCAACTAATAATAAAAAATAGGGTCAGCTAAAACTAAAATAAAGCCACCCCTTATCTAAAATTTTTCGAAATGTCTAAAATGCCATCTATAATCGGTAGACAATAATATAATCGGTAGTTTGTATTGATGTATGTTGGTTTGTGTTACGAAAATTATAATCGGTAGTTAAAATGGTAATCTCGTGATGTTAATTTTCTATCGATTGTGGAAGTAGCCCCAAGTTCAAATTTTTCAAAAACCAATGGAATTTTGAATTTCTCTATTTGCACAATCGTTAGTCTCGTGATGTTTATTATCTACCGATTATACAAACGGTAGTCTTGTGATGTTCTTTATCTACCGATTGTGGTAGTAGCCCCAAATTCAAATTTTTCAAAAACCAATGGAATTTTGAATTTCTCTATTTGCTCAATCGGTAGTTTCGTGATGTTTATTATCTACCGATTGTACAATCGGTAGTTTCGTGATGTTCATTATCTTCCAATTGTGGTAGTAGCCCCAAATTCCAATTTTTTAAAAACCAATGGAATTTTGAATTTCTCTATTTGCTCAATCGGTAGTTTCGTGATGTTTATTATCTACCGATCGTACAATCGGTAGTCTCGCGATGTTCTTTATCTACCGATTGTGGTAGTAGCCCAAAATTCAAATTTTTCAAAGACCAATGGAATTTTGAATTTCTCTATTTTCACAATTGATAGTTTCCTGACGTTTATTATCTACCGATTTTAATCTGTAATCTCGTGATGTTTTTTATCTAGTGATTGTGGTAGTAGCCCAAATTTAATTATTTCAAAACAAAACAAGGAAGAGAAGAACATAGTCACAATCGATTGATAACCAATACTAAAACTACCGATTATGAAGGAACATATAAGTATTTTCTAACCTTTTTTATCTTATTAATCACCCCTAATTATTTTGGGGTCTTTCCTAAAGACGCCGGGCTTTCTTACCTATTGTAAAAGCTTCTCGTTCTCAATAAAAATAGACTTTCATAAAAAATTAAAAAATAATGTTTATAACTTTATATCGTTTAGATTACAAACTTTATTAAGTATGTGAATATAAAACTATAACAAATAATCGTTTTGTATTTAGATGACTAAACAAAAAGATTAAGTTGAAGTTGTTTATTATGTCGTCAATTGTATTGGTATGTCGTCGACTGCGTTGATGGTGTCGTCACCTACGAGCACAGAGGTATAGTTGGCATCATTCACCGTGTCACTTGGGATTAAAAACTAGTATACGATTCCATCCTTTTCTCTCTAAATCAGGGAGAGACTCATGATTCTTTGTGCGGTAGGTTATTTGATTGCCAAGGCGGATGAAGTAAATTTTTGGATCGAGTCACAAAGTTGGTAGGCAAATGCAATATTCGTACACAATACTAAATGTAACCGACTAAAGATCAAAATGAAACAAACAATTAATATGAAAGCGTAGTCCAAAAAAGAAAATTATGGGTTCACACAAGAAAAATTGAAGAATAAATATTTATATACAATAGAACATCTCTATATTAATATTCTTGGGCATCTACAAAATTATTAATATACGGAGGTCATTCATATAGAGAGGTTCAAATAGAAAATGTAAAATTCTAAGTTCAGTATGTGTTCAAAGTATTTATAGTTGTACTAGATGATGTACACACATTTTTATGTTCCATACACAAATACATGTTCGTATCTAGGAACTTGTTAGGCTACTAGAGAATTTTTGATGTTTTCGACAACTATGAATAGTACTATAACGTATAGTAGAAGATAAATCATTAATTTATTACTTATTTTTATTTTTATTTTATAGACGAAGGCCTTCAAAAAGGCTAATGATCCCCCTAAACAATCGGCATTAGCCAGATTGGAGGCACAAACCAGTACATAGAGGATTTTTGGTTTTTTGCCTATTGGGCTAGTTCATGAGCAACAGAGTTACAAATCCTAGGTTGGAAAGTAAAAACACAAGCAACTAATTTAGAAGAAAATAACTTAATGTCTTTAAAGATAGCATTTGTCCTGATATCACCATCAAACTGTTCAGTGGAAAAGAGTTTGATGAGATCTTGAGCATCACTCTCTATAATGATATGAATCAGCTTCCACTCCATTGATTTCTTTAACACAGCCCAAATAGCTCTAGCTTCAGCTTCAACGGCAGAATGGACTTCAAAAACAACTGCAGCACAAAAAGAAGCTTTCCTCGTGAAGTCTCTCATCACATATCCTGCTCCATTATCCAAAGAGATATCATCAAAAGCAACATCAGTATTGCATTTGATCCAACCAAGAGGAGGGGGCATCCATTTATCCAGCATACCAATAGGGACATAGGTGCTAATTTTTAATTTTGGTTTCCTAGTCAATAACATAGCTTTGGCTCTATGTAAAACATTTAAGTGACCTTCTTTAGTATTCTGAAAAACTAAGTTATTCCTACTACTCCATAAGGACCAGAGAATAGTAACACAGAAACATTGAGACTCATCAGGTAGTTTAGAACCAGATTCAATTAGCCAGAACTTCAACCAATCAATGAATGTTTTATTACTATAGGCATTGGTATTAACACACAGAGAAGATAAAAACCAAACATGACTAGCAAAAGGACATAATACCAAAGCATGCATAATAGATTCATTAGGATGGCAGCATCTGGGACAGTCCACAACATTCATTGGCATTCTAGAATTAAGAACAGTTCTAGTAGGTATAGCATTCTTAGCATCTTTCCAGATAAAAGTATGTATTCTATGAGGAACTCTAATTTTCCAAATATGATTCCAAAGTTTTTTTTACAAGGGGAGGACCTAAATCCTCTAATTCCCAAGTTGGCAGATTTAAAAGTAAATTTGCCATTCTTTGAATGATCCCAAGCCCTCCTGTCAGGAGTGCAAAGCTGGCTTAAGGGAATGGTGATGATCTTCTTAACAGAAGCATCATCAAAGTGAGTCTTGAGTATACAAATTTCTCAAGACCTAGTGCTGGGATTAATGAAATAAGACACTTTAATACTAGGGTCAGGGGGGACAAGAGCGTTTGGTGTAGCAGATCCTAAAGTTGGAATCCACTTATCACACCATGGGTCTATAAACTTGCCATCACCAACAATCCAAGAAATGAAAGGTTTAATAATTTCCTTGATAGCATGTAAACATTTCCAAGTCCAAAAGCAAACAGTAGGACACTAAGCATTCATAAAATCTGTTTTACGGAAATATTTAGCTTTAAGAACTTGGGCTAACAAGCAGTCAAGGTTTTCTACAATTTTCCAAGCTTTTCTAGCAAGCATAGCTAAGTTGTTCAATTCAGCTTTTCTAAACCCAAGACCACCCTCAGACTTAGGAGAGCAAAAAATATCCCAAACTAACAGATGCAGTTTTCTATCTTTAGGATCCAGAGTTTCCCCCCACCATAATTTACATAAATGAGAATCAATTTTCCTACAAAGGTATTTAGGAATGAGGAAAGCACCCATCTGATAGAGGGGTATAGCTTGGAAAACATGCTTAATCAGAGTAGTTCTAGCAGCCTGAGATAAAAATTTATGAAACCAAACAGAAATTCTAGCATCAACAGCTTGTAAAATACTCATGTGAGTCTGGATTTTAGAAGATTTAAAAACAGTGGGAGTTCCCAGATACTTTTCTCCCAGATCTCTAGTATGGATATTTAGAATATTAGGCAACCGACATTTTAAAGGTTCATGAATTTTTTTGCTAAATAAAATGCCTTATTTATCAAAGTTAATTTCCTGACCAGAGGCTAGACAATATTTTTGCAGATAATATTTAATGGTTTCAAAATCTTTAATAGTTGCTTTGGAGAATAGCAGAAAATCATCAACAAACAAAAGATGAGTCATAGGAGGTGTTTCCTTGCATACTTTAATGCCTTCCACCAGGTCTTTCCTAGACAAAGCATCTATATAAGATGATAAAGCCGCAGAACAAATGATGTAAAGATAAGGAGAAATGGGGTCTCCTTGTCTCAAACCACTTTCAGGATGGATAAGGCCAGTAGGGCTACCATTTAACAAAACAGAGTAAGAAACTGAAGATATGCATTGGTTTATGAGCTTAATCCAATGGTCAGATAAGACCATTTTTTTAAAACCTTTTCCAGGAAAGACCATTCAAGTTTGTCACACGCTTTAGACATGTCAAGCTTTATAGCTGCAATACCATCAACTTTCTTGTGATGGTTCACAGCGTAAATAACTTCATTGGCAAGAAGAATGTTGTCAGAGATACTTCTCTTAGGCACAAAAGCACTCTGGTTTTGAGAAATAAGGTTGTTCATGAAAGGTTTTAGTCTGTTGGCTAAAATCTTAGATAAGATTCTGTAGATAAAGTTACAGAGGCCAATTGGTCTATAATGAGAGACAAGTTCAGCAAGAGGGACCTTAGGAATGAGAGCAATATAGGTGTGGTTAAACACTTTAGCGATATGTCCAGTACGAAAGCAAGTTTGGGTCATATCTAAAACTGCCTCACCCACTATGTCCCAGTGTTTTTGATATAAAAGACCCGTAAAACCATCAGGACCTGGGCTTTCTTTCCTCCCATTTGAAAAACAACATTTTTTATTTCCTCAGCAGAAAGATGAGAGTTTAGATGAGAATTGTCCTCCATGGAGAACTTCACAGGAAGATCTTGGAGGATTTCATCCTGAAATTGTTGAGGGTGAGAAGTATATAAATTTTTGAAATAATCAACAAAAGAAGTGGAAATACTATCTCTATCAGTTAAAATGGTACCAGCATTATTCTTAATCCAACTAATAGCATTTCTTTTTCTCCTGAAAAGAGTGACTCTATGAAAATAAGGGGTATTTCTATCACCTTCCATGAGTCAAACTTTGAAAAAGCGGGGGTCTAACAACCACACCCGATATTTCGTTTAGGCAATATGTATGGACTAACTCCAATATATTTCCAAGAGAATCAACTAGACAGTCATACTCAATCAAGGAAAATACATCCAAGAGTTATATATTTGTTTCTCAATGTAATCAGCAAATCAAACAAATAGAAATCCGCGAGCCTGATTATTATGAGAAACAACTTGAACGGTACCAATGACCAATGTTCAAGTGTCAATCAATTTATATCAACAACCAAAAGTTGGATTATCTAATTGATTGAACTACGAACAACCTTTGATATTTCAATTATATAGAAAATATAATGCGGAAAAGAAATAACACATACACCATAAATTTTGTTAACGAGGAAACCGCAAATGCAGAAAAACCCCGGGACCTAGTCCAGATTTGAACACCACACTGCATTAAGCCGCTACAGACTCTAGCCTACTACAAGTTAACTTCCGATTGGAATGTAGTTGAGCCCTAACCAATCTCACACTGATTAAGGTACAATCGCGTTCCTTACGTCTCTGAATCCCAGCAGGACTCTACGCAATTTATTCCCTTAGCTTATCTCACCCACAACTAAGAGTTGCTACGACCCAAAGTCGGAGACTTGATAAAAAAAATTGTCACACACAGAAAAGTATATTGAATAGATAAATCTGTCTCCCACAGAAATACCTACGAGTTTTTGTTCCGTCTTTTGATAAATCAAAGTGAACATGAACCAATTGATACACCAGACTTATATTCCCGAAGAACATCCTAGCAATATCAATCACCTCGCAATAATCTTAACCGTATAGAAGCGGAACAAGATATTGTGGAATCACAAATGATGAGACGAAGATGTTTGTGACTACTTTTTATCTTACCTATCGAAGATTGAATCTCGAGTAGATCTTAGAGAAGATAGTACTCAATACGATAGAACAAAGTAAGATCAGAACACGCAACTACATATAAAATAGTTGGGTCTGGCTTCAAAATCTCAATGAAGTCTTTAAGTCGTTAACCTATAATGGTTTTAGAAAAACCTAGGTTAAAGGAGAATCGAATCTAGTCACAACTAGTATCACACAGGAGGTGTGGGGATTAGGTTTCCCAGTTGCTAGAGTTCTCCCTTATATAGTCTTCAAATCAGGGTTTGCAATCAATGTTACCTTGGTAACAAATCATTCAATTTTCACCGTTAGATGAAAACATGATTAGATTCAAGGTAATATCTTTCAACCGTTAGATCGAACTTAGCTTGTTACACACAAATGAAATGTACCTATATTTAGATATGGGTAACCGTACCTAAACGTGTAAACTTAGTTGGCTCAACAATAGTTAACCGAAGTTAGTCATATGAACACTTTCATATCAACCTTGTTCATCTCAATCACAACTAGTTCAAATGACTCAAATGAAACTAGTTATAGAGTTGTTTAACTGTTTATATTCTCATATAAGTATACAAGACACAATTGAAGCAAAATCGATTTTGATTCACTCGAATCAATTCATGAACATTATAGCCACGGTTTGCAAAGATTGCATTCCTTATTATATAAATGTATTTGTTCACGAATAAACCGATTTTAGAACTTAACCCACTCAAGTATGCAAACGGGTACGCATACTTTAGAGTTCCGGACTTGGTATGTCCGCCAGTATGCGAACGGGTACGCATACTGCCGTTCACGACCGAACTCAGTTAAATTCCCAGACTCAAACTGTTAAGCTAGTGCGCATACGGGTATGCATACTAAGTTCCCGGACTTCAACTGTTAAACCAGTACGCATACGGGTATGCATACTATGGTTCCCGGACTTGGAATAACTTGCAACAGTTAGCATACAAGTACGCATACTTTGATATATCCAATCAATGGTTAATCGTTCTAAACTCCATTTTAATCATTAAAACATTCTTTGAAGACGGGAATAGTTGTCTTACACAAACTATTAGCTTCAAATCAATTTTCAAGTGATCAATAGATCAATAGGAAATATTCCGAGTCTACATCAAATGACTGTCCCACACAAATCATGTAAGATGTTATCAGGCGATTTTCACATGATCATCTTTTGACTTTCGTCAAGAACAAAAGATGAACTTGGTTAAAGCGAAAGATTACCAACACATATTTCGATAAATATGTAAGCGAGTTAAACTCAGCTCGAAATATCAAATGTGTATAAAGTAAAGTCTATATAGCTATACGACTTTTGTCTCAATAGGAGATAGAATAGAAATAGACTTCTGAGTAATAGATGAGTTCACGTATCCACATACCTTTTGTTGATGAAGTTCCACAAGCTCCCCTTAGTAGTTCTTCGTCTTCAATCGATGAACGCCGTGAAGTCTAAAGCTCAACTACACATTCTATCCTAATCCGAGACATATCTATAAGTAGACTAGAAATCAAGACTTATAGTTTTGACAACTAAACTTGACAAACAAGCTTGAGATAGCAACGCTTGCGAGTTCGACCGAGCAGTGCTCTAACAATCTCCCCCTTTGTCAATTTTAGTGACAAAACTATCAATACATATGGATTACAAAATAAATAAACTTTGTAGCTTCTCATCCAAATGCTTAATTTCCTTAGTTCTTCAACATTACTCGAAATCTTCGTCACTTCCAAGTACTCCAGTGATTCTGAACGTGTTCAACTCAGCATCATAGTTGTTGAAGATCCGTAGCCATAACAATATATAAACACAAGATGTTTTCGTATTGTTATACAGTGTCATAGTATTATTACACATCATCAAAGTTCAATTGTATCACAACTTTGACAATAATACTATGGTGATATGTATCACTCCCCCTTAGTCAACACTTCATCTCACAATGAAAACCACCCCCCCTTACATAATGATCTGTAAACCATATGTATTTGTAGTATGAACTACACAATAATTCTCTCCCTTTTTGTCAATATAAATTGGCAAAGGTACGAAAACTAGCGGGATCATAATGAAATTCTCATAGAGATATTTCATGACTAAAAGAGAACATATCAACTTTGTTTCGATGATTTCACATAGTCGAAACTTAGTGTATTCATCAAGAAGTTTATAAAGATAAAAGAAAACTCCTACAATATTCCATAGCCGTACTCCCCATAAAGATTTGGCAACTAAGCACATGTTCAATTAAGAACTCTCCCCCATAAAATGTCATTCCCAAAAGAACAACAAGAGCGACCTTACTTTTACAAGAAAAGAAGGATTTCTTTGGGCATTAACAAACCACATGAAACATGAATTTGTATCCATAAAACTCAATTAAATTAACCACAAAGGAACCTCAATGATTAATTTAACCGTAAATGCTCAACATAAGAGAACTTACGGAGCCATACAGTACTTTCACATAGAAGTGGATCAGGGAAAGATCAATACTGCGGAATATTCAAAGATTCATTATATTTTTCATCAATATTTGTATAATGACACAATAGACTTAATCTTTGGCATCAAAAGTTCATTCTATTTTTAATTAATATTTGCATAATAACATAATAGACTTAACTTTTGATATATATGGGACAATCATAGTTCACGGACGCAAACACTCATATCCCATAACATTATTTGCAATATATAAAACCAATAAAGATTAATACTGCAAAATCATCTTCCAAATAAACTTTAGAATTTAAATGAATAAATCTAAAAACATTGCAATATGAAAATTATTGGCAATAGCAATGTGTAATCACAATATAGGCTATTCCAAACCCTAGTTATCCTTCTTAAAACACAAGAATAAATTCTCATAAGAAGTTTCCTAGACATTAAGATAAAACTCCTAAGAAGAACAAAATTGAAGGTCTTAAGACATAATCAACAACCAGAGATCGAACAAAAACAAGTTCATCAGATGCTTTCTTCAGTTCGGTTTTCAGAAATTCAAGATTCTTTGTTGCAATTTCAAGCTGTTCACGTACAACCCCAAAATCTCGAAGAAGATTTCCTACCAATTGAGATGACATCTGAACTGGAAGTTTGTTTTCATGATCAACTGCATGGTAGCAGGTTATGATAACAGGGTTCTCATGAAACTCGAAAACTTTTCCTTCTTCAACTTTTTCTTCCTTTTTGCATCCATCCATTGTGCACACCACAAAATTACAAGAGAAATCTTGAAGTTACGGAACGTGTATATATCAGGAGAAGGATTCCATGATATAAATACGAGATTTTCATAGGGAAACCCTAGGGTTACTCGTTTGCATTCGGTAAGGGTCGGGTGCACAAACGTTCGTGGTTATGAACCAGGTTCAAAACCAAGGAACCGATGGAGCCTATTCTTATAATAATGTTTTTGATAAAAACAAATTCTAAAGACAGAACATCTTAGCTCAGAAATAGAGCACAAGGTAATTGTTGATAGTCAACAAAACAATTGTCATTGAGGCAAAACGAAGTTATTCAAAGTGGACAACAAAGAGAAGAATTTCTCAAGAGTTATCGATCATTGTAAAATAACTGGAGCAAAGCTCAACAGTAAGATGATCATTTTATTTTTTATTAAACCGAAAACAGATACAACAAAGACCACTTTGTCAAGAAGAAGAGCTTCTTGAGAATTATGAGCATCCTCACACGGTCTAAAAGAGGATGCACATTTGTAAGCAGTCAAGTTGTAATTTGACAAGCATATAGCTCATCAGAGGTATTGACATTTTTTCTTTTTCTTACATGAGTATAAATAGTCTCAAGAGAATTAACAAGGGGAGGACAAGAGATACCTGAAGCTACTTTCCTTGCCTTCTTAATGCTGCGCTTGAGTCTATTTATACTGGTCTTTAGTTCCGAAACACAATTAATATGAATATACTCAGGAACTATTGACGCTTTTGATCCAACACTTCCTTTAGTCACGGAAGAAGAGTTTGAAGATGTTTTCTGACTCATTTGATCAAGAAAGCAGTCATTTTTCCGTATAACACAATTATTTTTACAATTGTAGTCAGCCTTTGTGTTATCTTTACAGGCAAGACTTGGCTCATCACAACACTTTTCTTGTCTGAGAATTGGACATTTAAGACCGGTAATATGAGAAACCGGTTTGATTACTTCCTTAGACATCTAGATAAGAATGTTATGAAGTTTTTCATTCCGCAAGCGAAAACGACATCTCCTCTCAAGATGACCTTTGTTTCCGCAATAATAACATCTATACGGAGAGTTATTTACTTTTATCATATGACCTGTTTTGAGAGAGAGACATCCCTTGTTTGTTAAAACTTCTACCGCCGAAGGTAAAATTTTACTTTTGCCATCAGTGGAATTCTTTTGCTGGAGATTGCCATTAGCACAGACAAAATTGATCATACCACAGCTTGAAGCGTCTATTCCTTCATATCCCAAACCTCGTGTGTCACGATGTTCTTTACATGCTCCTAGCATAGTGGATAATTTCGTCGAGCTAGCATTGAACTTTTTCAAGTTTTCTTCCAGTGATTTGACCTTTTTGAGAGCAGCATTTAGGTCAGTCTCAAATTGTTTTTCTTTAGCGAGAAAAATGTTTTCTCTGTCACTAAAACAATTTTGTTGAGAGTCATATCTTGCTTCAGATTCAGCAAGTTCTTCTTTCAACTTAAAGAGATTTCGACGAAGATTTTCACATTCAGAATTCTTTGAACGCACATCTTCTTCTCGATCTTTAAGAGATTATATCCATAATCGTAACCTTTAAAGAGCTTTCTCATTTTTCTTGTTTTCTAGACAGGGAGGAGTCAGAAACTTAGCCAAGCAAGATGTTGACTTCTTTTTCTTTATGAGATGGTCAAAGAGCTTGATGTATTGAGAGACTTCCTCATCAACATCGTATCCATCGTCTGAATCACTTTCATCCGAAAGATTATCCAACTGTTCATCTAGGCGTGTTTCCCGGTTATACACAGTTTTCGAAAATGGAGAGGATGGGAAAGATTCCTCAGGAGAAGCAGAGCTTTGAACTAAGTGTTTTGGGGTAAAAACTGATTCTGCTGGAAATAGTAAATTTGGGTGTGCCACCAAGAAAGGAATCTAAACCCTAAACAAATGCACTGCATGGGAGTACTTTAGATTCGAGAGATCAATCTGTACAATTCTGGCCTAAACCAAGAAATGGCCGTTCCAGTCTTGCTTCGGTCACAAAATGAAGGAGAAGGGTTGATCTTAGGGGGGGAAGTAAAGAAGGTGTTAAGATCATAATGTTTAATTTTGAAGGTGTGGTTGTTTTATGATTTGTATCAGAATATGGAACTGGCTTGCAGAATGTAAGCTATCAGTCTTTGGTGTTTTTATGGATACTTGTGTTGATAACTTCTTTCGTCGAAATAGGTTGAAAACCTATTTATACAAGTCACAATTGAGCGCACCCTGATCTCATAGGAACTGGAGGCAGTTAAGTAGTGGAGAAGTGGGGATTGTGTAAAAGTGGTGACAATCACGTTTCCATCATGAGGGAAGACCGGTCAGCCTTACACCCACTACTCCTTTACTGTTATCAACTGTCCTCCTTTCCTGTCACTTTCTCGTAATGAGCGTGTTGCATGCCGTATGCTGTAAACCGCCAGACCAATACCCTGGTGAACATCCTCCAGTTTGTGACATGTTTGATGTCTCGAGTATTTTCGTAGAAAATATGAAGAAAATTGATGAGTGGGTCTTGCTTGTAAGACCTAATTATTCTGACCAATCATGCGCAAGCTAGGCGGCGGCTGATCATGTGTGACAAGTCATGAGACTTGCCACAAGAAATAGCGTGTGGTACCTCTTAGGTTAAATTATTTGTAAAATCGATATTTATAAAACATCGCTTTTAAGCAAGTGGCTCAAAATAATCGATGTTCATGAAGCATCGTTGTGTAAAGCTCGCTTAAGTTTTTCGCGGAGCTTAATGTCTTAAAAAGAACACGACCAGCCGTTTTCAGGGAGCTACTAGGAGATATGCACGCATGCCAAAGGTAGGCCGATCGGTCCTTATAGGAGAGTGTGGGCTGGTAGCCATTCTAGCATCCTATCGGTCGGCCCAAGTTAGATCTAAGCCGGTTAAATTGGCTAGCCAAGTTGAGTGACTGAGATGATTTACGGCAGTTAATAGCTGTCATTGAATTATTAAAATTACTTGTAGGTAGCGCGACCAGCCACTTTTGGGCGATCGTTTGGGAGCCATATGGGAAAGTCGCGGCTTGGCCGATCGTTCCTCATGGAAGGAGGGTGGCCGGTGATCACGGCGACATCTTATTGGTCACCTGAAATTGAATCTAGGCTGGTCGATTCGGCTAGCAAAGTTGGACGGCCAAGATTGCTTTGCGGCAGTTATATACTGCCGTTGGTAGACCTTGAGGTTTCGAAGCTGTGTGGCCAACCTACTTTGTTCTAGCGATTGGAGGCGCTAGTTGGCGGTTTGAACAATTCGATCGGCTAGGGCTGAAGGTTGGTGGCCGGCGAGCATGTTAGTATTTCATTGGCCGACTAAAATTGGATCTGGGCCGGTCGATTTGGCTAGCCAAGTTGGACATCCGAGATCGTTTTGCGACAGTAATATGCTGCCACTAACACAAATTAAGGTTTTGAACGCTGCGCGGCCATCCTTCTTTGAGTGATCGGTCAGTGGCTCTGCTTGCAAGTTGTAAGGGTTTCAATTGGCTGAGGAATAAGTGGGCCCGTCGGTGCGTATCACAGAGCTTTTCTGACCGTGTTGGGAGGTGGCTAGGCTTGATAAATCAGCCGGCCAAAACGTACGGCCGTGATTGTTTTAAGACTGACATGGGCATCCTATATACGATTCCTTAAGGAATTAGGTGTGTCGACCATCCAACTTCCACTTTTAATCAAAAGTGTATGCAGCGCTCTTGGAGCGATTTGATTGGTCGATGGAAAAGAGGGGCTAGCAAGCAGTAATGTGGGGAGTGGCTGGTCGGCCACGGGAAGCGCTTGCTAGGGAAAATCGGTCGGCCAAGTGGCGTAACTGCGCCTCATTTTGCTGCTGCTTTTATTTTCCGCAGTTCCTTTTTATTTCAATTCTTAATAGGATCTTGCTCCTACTAGCTCCATGATGGATGAATTTCCTAGTTTGCCTAGGTTTGGTCTCGACCAATAGGGTTTGAGATATTGCGCAGGCCGCAAAAAACCTAAATTTTGTAAATTATTAAAATTAGGTTAGAAAGATTGAATTTTGTGAGCTGACACAAAATCAATCACTTTCTGGTGAATTTTGTGCGTTCATACAAAATCACTAATTATGTTTCAGAGGGCAGCATAACTTTGCGTGCCTCTAATTGAGTATTTCCATGCATATCTTAATCCTTATACTTCGGGATATTCATGCTACTCAGTTGCGAGCGAACATTAATTGTCATGTTATGTCAACATCAAGAGTTCGGTTGGGGAACATAGCATAGAATGAATACTCGGCAGGCTCCGGCATTAGTGAGTAATGCAACTAGGAGCTTAAATACTCATTAGGCTCTATACTAGTGAACAATTCATCTAGGAGCTTGAGTTTTCAATATAATATGAAGAGAGACATAGGCACTCATCAGATATATTCTTCAAATTCCTTGCGGAATATAGACATATCAAGGTCTACTACTTCTGATGCCGGGTCAGGTAGACAGACTTTTACAGTTTTCTCCTTATACTAAAAACCACCATCAACACCAAATAAAAACGTTTCTGAACTGGAGATACGTTGTTTGAGATATTACTACTATCCATAGAGTCATATTGCAATAAACACAGACTTATGAGGTCTTAAACGTGTTTTCCTTCTCTGATAACAATTGAAAAAGTGGGGGTCTAACAACCACACCCAATATTTCGTTTAGGCAATCTGTATGGACAAACTCCGATATATTTCCAAGAGAATCAACTAGATAGTCAGACTCAATCAAGGAAAATACATCCAAGAGTTATATCTCTATTTCTCAATGTAATCAGAAAATCAAACAGATAGAAATCCGCGAGCCTGATTATTATGAGAAACAACTTGAACGGTACCAAAGAACAATGTTCAAGTGTCAATCAATTTATATCAACAACCAAAGGTTAGATTATCTAATTGATTGAACTACGCACAACCTGTGGTATTTCAATTATATAGAAAATATAATGCGGAAAAGAAATAACACAGACACCAGAAATTTTGTTAACGAGGAAACCGCAAATGCAGAAAAACCCCGGGACCTAGTCCAGATTTGAACACCACACTATATTAAGACGCTAAAGACCCTAGCCTACTACAAGTTAACTTAGGACTTGAATGTAGTTGATCCCTAACCAATCTCACACTGATTAAGTTACAGTCGCGTTCCTTACGCCTGTGAATCCCAACAGGACTCTACGCACTTGATTCCCTTAGCTGATCTCACCAACAACTAAGAGTTGCTACGACCCAAAGTCGAAGACTTGATAAACAAATCTGTCTTACACAGAAAAGTCTATTGAATAGATAAATCTGTCTCCCACAGAAATACCTACGAGTTTTTATTCCGTCTTTTGTTAAATCAAGGTGAACAAGAACCAATTGATACACCGGACTTATATTCCCGAAGAACAGCCTAGTAATATCAATCACCTCACAATGATCTTAACCGTATGGAACCGGAACAAGATATTGTGGAATCACAAATGATGAGATAAAGATTTTTGTGACTACTTTTTATCTTACCTATCGGAGATTGAATCTCGAGCAAATCTTAGAGAAGATAATACTCAATACGATAGAACAAAGTAAGATCAGAACACGCAACTACAGAGAAAATAGTTGGGTCTGGCTTCAGAATCCCAATGAAGTCTTTGAGTCGTTAACCTATAATAGTTTTAGAAAAACCTAGGTTAAAGGAAAATCGACTCTAGTTGCAACGAGTATAACACAGGAGGTGTGAGGATTAGGTTTCCCAGTTGCTAGAGTCCTCCCTTATATAGTCTTCAAATCAGGGTTTGCAATCAATGTTACCTTGGTAAAAAAGAATTTAATATTCACCGTTAGATGAAAACCTGATTAGATTCAAGCTAATATCTTTCAACTGTTAGATAGAATTTAGCTTGTTACACACAAATGAAATGTACCTATATTTAGATATGGGTAACCGTACCTAAACGTGCACACTTAGTTGGCTTACCAATAGGTAACCGAAGTTAGTCATATGAACACTTTCATATCAACCTTGTTCATCATAATCACAACTAGTACAAATGACTCAAATGAAACTAGTTATAGAGTTGTTTAACTGTTTATATTCCCATAGAAGTATACAAGACACAATTGAAGCAAAATCGATTTTTATTCACTCGAATCAATTCATGAACATTATAGCCACGGTTTGCAAAGATTTCATTCCTTATTATATAAATGTATTTGTTCACGAATAAACCGATTTTAGAACTTAACCCACTCAAGTATGCAAACGGGAACGCATACTTTAGAGTTCCGGACTTGGTATGTCCGCCAGTATGCGAACGGATACGCATACTGTCGTTCACGACCGAACTCATTAAATTCCCGGACTGGAACTGTTAAGCTAGTGCGCATACGGGTATGCATACTAAGTTCCCGGACTTCAACTGTTAAACCAGTATGCATACGGGTATGCATACTATGGTTCCCGGACTTGGAATAACTTGCAACAGTTAGCATACAAGTATGCATACTGTGCTATATCCAATCAATGGTTAGTCGTTCTAAACTCTATTTTAATCATTGAAACATTCTTAGAAGATGGGAATAGCTGCCTCTCACAAACTATTAGCTTCAAAGCAATTTTCAAGTGATCAATAGATCAATACGAAACATTCCGAGTCTACATCAAATGACTGTCTCACACAAATCATGTAAGATGTTACCAGGCGATTGTCACATGATCATCTTTTGACTTTCGTCAAGAATAAAAGATGAACTTGTTTAAAGCGAAAGCTTACGAACACATATTTCGATAAAATATGTAAGCGAGTTAAACTTAGCTTGAAATATCAAATGTGCATAAAGTAAAGTCTATATAGTTATACAACTTTTGTCTCAATAGGATATAAAATAAAAATAGAATTCTGAGTGATAGATGAGTTCAAGTCTCAACATACCTTTTGTTGATGAAGTTCCACAATCTCCCCTGAGTAGTTCTTTGTCATATTTTAGTGAATCAAAACTCAATTTAAGAGTCGTTTGATTATGTACTAGAGACAACTTCGTATAAGTTAGGCTAGAAAGATTAGGATAATGAGACATACAAGTATTACTTGAAGACTTGAAGAATGTGAAGAAGTAACAAGCTACATCGAAAACATCATCCTTCCTCTTAAGGTTAGTAATATTTTAACTTGAACTTTTTCATTCCCAACGTATCTTTCAAGTTGTGCTATATTGAAAACATAACTATGAAGCTGTGAATGATTATACTCTAGTAGACATAGTATTAAGGTATTAGAATACGAAGTATAACGCTTATCTTTTGAACTTAGTATATAAGACATCGACATAATCGTATGAATGTTATTGTGACTATGTGTATGGGTATGGGTGAAGATTTCTTCCTAGGAAACAATGTTTACATTCGTTTAAAGGAAGTACATTCATGAACTTGTTTTATGAATCGAAAGGGAAATCGCTAGGCTTATTGGTATTGTTATTCATTGCATATCTTTGGATTACAAATATGTGTGAGTTAGTAGAACCGATCGTACCTTGTTATGTATCTTGGTAAAACTAGTCACAATGCCTGACTTATGTATTGGTATGACTTTTATTAGTGTAACCGATCCTAAGTAATCACCTAATATTATATGATCGATAGTTGTAATTGGTGTAACCGATCCTAGTAATTGGTGTGACCGATCACAAAAGAGTAGTAATCGATCCTTGTAATTGGTGTAACTGGTCCTGGTAATTGGTGTGACCGATCCTGGTAACTGGTGTGACCGATCACAAGTAATACCATGAGAATATGGTAACCGGTCCTGGTAATTGATGTGACTAATTTGGTAACTGATGTAACCGGTCCCAGTAATCATATTAAGGTAGAACCATAAACCCATGATTAGTGTGTTGATTTGATCAATCACATAGTTCTTGGAAATCAGATGAACCAGTTCTAAACTTGTTTGGAAGTGTGGTATAATCGGTTCCAAGATTGTAAATATGAAATAGGATTTACAAAGAAATAAGATGTCGACATACTTTGAACATGTTAAGTAACTCTTATCTTTTATTGTTCAAAGATATTCCTTAATAGCTAAAGGAGATCCCGGACCGAAATAAGTTGAGAATCTTTTAATTAAGGTTGTTAATTTTTATATGCTTTTAATTACCAGCAATTAAAATGCATATCTCTGGAAAATAAAAATTGGTAATGTGCATTTACTAATTGGAGATTTTCTAGTAGGATTTCGGTTATTTATGGACAGAGCATTTCTAGGAATTATGAAAACCGATTTTGGAAATATTGCATATCTTAAGAATATTTCGGTTTTGGAAATTCCTAGGTGTCCAAACTTCCTTGGTCTATAAATACCAAAGTTTGCATTTCATGTAAACTATCCTAAGAGCCAACAAAACTACCTAGTGGTGTTGTTACTGGTGGAGCCGTCTATTCGGAGAGGAAAGTACCCTAATTAGGCGAAATCTCTTACAACCGCTCGTTTAAAGACTTCTGTGGGATCAAGAAGCTCTACGAGTACCGTTGGTGGGAAACTAGATAATTGAAGTATTATTAGTTTTTGATTTGATTTGATTGACTAACGGTTGTTGAACTTTGATTACACCTAGTTTGTTTATTCTTGAGAATCTTCTCTTCTGATATAAGATTCACTAAAACTAGATCGAAGTTTCGACGGGATCTTTAGAACTGTTTGTAGATCTAAAGACGTCTATTGATAGTCCATTGTTAATAGAATTCGTTCTGTGCGTGATTGATCACAAGAGATTCAAGTAGTTGTGTGCAGGTGTTTATTGAAGATTTAAGAAGATTTGAAGACGAAAAAGATTTCTGATTTGGGTTCATAATCTTTGGTGTGCACAAAACTTGATCGGCTGGGATCCAACTATAATCGTTTTATCTTTTGGTAGATTTGATTGATTAGTTGCGTAAATCGGCATCAGTATTTAGTATCGGGATAGATCCTATTATTGATTACAAAATCTAAACTCGACTACTTGTTAGTTGTTTGTTAGATAGATCTAAACCCGACAAAGGAGTTTATTGGATTAAACAGAAAAGCCTTTGTCTAACTCATATCACTGGGATTGAATAGAGTTGATACCGAACAGATTTGTTGTTCCTTTACTGTTTGGAATACGAACCAAAGGAATTGTTCCAGTGCGTGCACTTATTGAATGTCGGAAGCGCAGGGATACTGAAGAAACTAGGTGAACTATAGGTTTAGTTGCTTGGTCTCAACTATACGAAGTTAGGTTGATTTTGTATAGCGGCTTAATTCTGATAGTATTTAATTATTGACTAGGTCCCGGGGTTTTTCTGCATTTGCGGTTTCCTCGTTAACAAAATCTTGCTGTGTCATTTACTTTTGTTTTCCGCAATTATAATTGTTGTTATTATAATTTAAAGTAAATTACACAAACGTTAACTCCGTATTACTTGATAGTAATCCTATAGAGTTTGGTTAAGTACGAACCTATTATCAAGTAATTACACTTTGGTTGTTGTATTATCTCGATCTCGTATCCATAGACGATCACACAAAGTGTGAATACCGATTTGTAGTATTGTCTCGACTTCGTCCATAGACAATCACTTTCGGTAAGAGGACTTATAGGTGGATAATTTAAAGATTGTGGTGTATTTGGGTACCCTCGTCTTTTCAATTGGTATCAGAGCAGGAAAACATGAAAATATCTAACAATTTGTGTTTGGTGCGATCCAACTTATAAGAAATGAACTCGAGTTCTCATGAATCGATTTCAGTTAACGTACCGCCAATATTTGACGGAACAAACTATCTATGGTGGAAATCTGCTATGAGATATTTTCTTCAATCAAGGGACTTTAATACTTGGTGGTTATAATCGCCCGAAAATTGAAAATTCGGAAACTGAGTTTAAACGCTTAGTAGATTATACTAACAAAGAAAAAGATTTTGCAAAGCAATATTCAGATGGTTTGAATGCTATTATACATGATGTAAGTCGTGATCTACAACATCATGTATCAACATGCCAAACTTCAAAGGAAGTTTAAGATAATCTTCAGATCGTGTTCGAAGGTAATACATTAGAGAAAGAAGCTAGACTTCAAACTCTTACGTCTCATTGGGAAAACCTTCGAATGGATGACAACGATACTTTTGAAGAGTTTCATATTAAACTCTCAGAGACAATTAATGCTTCTTTCTCGCTTGGAAAGACTATTTCTGAAAAAAGACATAGTATGCAAAATTCTCAGATCGTTGCCATCTAGATACTAATCTAAGAAGCATGCAATCATCGAGGCTAACGATCTTTACTATTTATCAAGAAGTTCTCTTGTTGGAAAACTAAAGATATTTGATCAGGAGCACTCGTCTAAGCAAAAAGACAATCTGGCCTATAAAGCCATCAAAAAACCGTCGACTCAATGTCCGGAAGTCTCCCAAGATCAGGAGGACTTAGATACTGAAGATGAAATCGAACTTAATCATCATTTGTCTCTAATCACTCAACGATTCAAGAAATTATTGAGACACCGAAAAAGAGAATCTCCTGTGTCAAAAAGAAATCAGATTTCTACACATAAAAGTGAAGACACTTGCGATGATGATGATAATGTTCCTCAATGCTACAAATGTAGAGGCTTTGGTCATATTTCTCCAGACTGTCCAACTAAGATATTCAGTGGAAAATAAATGCATATACTGCGACTCTTGACTATTTCCCTGATGGGGATAATCAAGACTGTATGCTAGACCATGTTGCAACCATTGCAGAAGTTTGTGACTCTGAAAAACTTTCAACATTAGATACCAAAGAAGAGTTATCTCCTTTGATTTTCAAACAAACTTTTCCTTGTAAAGATAAAAGGACACAGGTTCTTGAATCCGAAATCAATTGAATAAAATCATCGCTTGATCATCTCAGAAGAAGTTATCTGAATGACAAAGAAAAATTTAACAAGCGTCTTGTGAAAATCGAGGTCTCTCAGTGTTCTGAAAAAGAACAAGTATCTAAACTCATCTTCGACATTAAGTGTTGTCAAGACGAAATCAGAAAGTTAAAAGAAAAGAATCTGAAATTGAGGGATAAACTTAATTGCTCTGAGAAATCATCTCTTGATATGAATGTATCAAAAGGCAAGGTAGGAAGGTTGAATAAATCGATTAAAACCTGTAACCAGAATACTTATGGGGCTTGTTTCCGATGCAAGCAATGGGGGCACTATCACAGGCAATGTCCTGGTATTAAACAGAGAGAGAAACTCTGCAAATCCAAACGTTTAAGATCTAAGTCTATACAAAAAATCTCTTCTGAATTTCAACGTAAAAAATTAAACAAAGCGATTTTTAGACATCGAGATCTTACTCTAAACTTGAGAAACGAGCCCAACAGTTCGAACATAAAGGTTTCTGAAACCAGTAAGAATGTTGATATCCCTAAGGGAGGGAAATTCAACAACCGAAAGGTGATAACCTAACTAGTTATCATGAATCCTTACTTGTTTCTCTCAAAAAGTAGTCAGTTAGGATATGAATGTAAATATTTTGATAAAAATATTTCTAAAATAAATTTTCGGTTAAGAAATTAAATGAAATAATTTTCTCCAAATTTCGAGAAAAAAAAAACTTTTGTTATTTATAAGAGGAAAGACATCTTATTTCATTTTATAGAGATCTGACAGAATGTCTACCTCTAGTTGCAACTCTCGCAAAACTGAGAAAGTATGGACCATATTGTTTCCTAACAAGAAACTTCGTCTCGAATCTTCAGATAGTGATTCAGACTCATCTCCAGAGCTTCATCAAGATGTTCCTAATGAAGAAATCTCATCTCTTAATGATAATCTTCTCAAGAATCTTTTACTGAAATTAGATCTGATCTTATGTGAAGTAAGGAACATGGAAAAGGATTTGCGAAAGGAAGTCAATGACAATGTTATTAGTCTTGAATCAAGATTAGTAATCATAGAAGATGACTGGAACCCTGTGAAATCCTATGATCCAGCTTCGAAAATATCAGAGGAAACTCTAAAGGAATAAATTTAGAGTCTTAATCCAAGCAAAATAGACATCAATTTTTGATTTCTTTCAATAATTGTGTAAGGTCTATTGATGAATAAAACTATCTATTTAGTTATGAATAAAATTATTTTTTTTATAATTTTTCTTATGATAGTTTTTTGATTACATAGCCTGTGCTTGAATGCTTTATATTATTGCTATGTGTTATAGGATGTTTGATTTCGGTTTCATAACCTTAATATTCGATCTCATATTATGTGTGAACCCTTATGGTTTGTGTGGATTTTTGATTTATCGGGATTAAGTTCTAGCCCATGTTGGTAGGATTTATCAAAGGATCATAAGGTGTTCCGATTGAAACTCATGTGTGAAAAAGTCACAATATGTTGAATTTTTGTTTAACATAAAAGCATATGTGTTTCGGGGTTTTCAACTTTTGCTATGCATTAGTTAAAACCGATTCAACCTTTCTCTGGTAAAGGTTGCTGTTGTTGTTGTTCTTTTGTTCTTACGAGAGGATGACAACATTATGGGGAGAGTTCTAACTTGAACTTGCGCTTAATGATATATCTTTCGGGGAGAAGAGGATGCGGAATTTGAGGTAACAAATTTGTTAGTTAATCGTTTCCATGTTTAAGAAAAGCTTGAGTTTATTGCATATATTTTGCTTTTGCTTAACAAAATTCCGTACAATTGATGTTCATTCCATTATGTGTGTATGGATGTATGTGTGTGTGTGATTCAATTGTTTCCGGTTAAGAAAAACTGGTTTGATATCTTTCTTTATTGTTTGGTATCGATTGTTTTAGACTTAACGAAATTTCGGTGCAATTGCGGTGCTTTAATGTCTATGTTTATTTCAATTGCTTCCGGTTAAGGAAAATAATTGTGCAAGTCGATTTATTTGGTTTATATGTATTGTTTATGGCTTAACAAAATACGGGATCATTTTTTTAGTCCAATTCGATTCCGGATAAGAGAAACTAAGTTAATTCTGATCTTAATTAGACTTATCAAATGTAAAGGATTCGGTTATTCAAGTCTAATTGAATGCCTTGACAAGAAATATTAGTTAACTAACCTAGTATTTGTCTTGTCCAAAGTGGAAGGTCTAAGTTATTGTCTAAATAATTAGTGCCTGATGAGAAAAATAAAGTTAATTTTGATCTTTATTTTGGTCTTATCAAAATAAGCAATTGTACTTGAGCAATCGGTTTAGCAAGGGAACTAAGTTTTCTTAGTCAATTTGTTAAACTATTAGGAAAATTGCTTCGGGCAATTGTTTCCTTGATAACATATAAAAACCAAATTATTTGTAGTTTTGGTATTGGTTATCTAAAGTGGTATGTGAAACCTTCGTGCTTAACTCTTATAGGTTATACAATTCTTTTAGATTGTAAGATCCTTTCGGTTTTTGGTATTTGCTCGTACCTTTGTCATTTTGTGAAAAAAAGGGGGAGAAATATATGGAGTAAACAAAGTGATTTGTAATCACTTAGGAAAGGACAAATGTGCTTAAATGTTATATCTAACGAAAGAGTAAAGCACTGACTAAGGGGGAGAAACATATCATATGTTGATTGTAGTTATTTGGACTACAAAAGGGAAATAACAAAGATGTGCGGATTGATAATCTACCAATCTCACCTTTAGGGGAAGTATAAGCTTTGTTATTATAATATCTTCAGCGGCATTTATGGATTGAATATATGCAGGGTATTGTGCCGTTGAAACTTGGAATCAAGCGTATGTATAATTAATTTTTGTAATTTGTTTATCCATATGATTGTAAGAGTTTTGTCACTAAAATTGACAAAGGGGGAGATTGTTAGAGAATAGCTCGGTTGAACCCATCAGGCATTGGTATGTCAAGTTTGGTTGTCATATTTTAGTGAATCGAAACTCAATTTAAGAGTCTCTTGATTATGTACTAGAGACAACTTCGTATAGGTTAGGCTAGAAAGATTAGGATAATGAGACATACAAGTATTACTTGAAGACTTGAAGAATGTGAAGAAGTAACAAGCTACATCGACAACATCATCCTTCCTCTTGAGGTTAGTAATATTTTGACTTGAACTGTTTCATTCCCAACGTATCTTTCAAGTCGTGCTATATTGAAAACATAACTACGAAGCTGTGAATGATTATACTCTAGACAAAGTGTTAAGGAATTAGAATACGAAGTATAACGCTTATCTTTTGAACTTCGTATATAAGACATTGACATAATCGTATGAATGCTATTGTGATTATGTGTATGGGTATGGGTGAAGATTTCGTCCTAGGAAACAATTTTTACATTCGTTTAAAGGAAGTACATTCATGAACTTGTTTTATGAATCGAAAGGGAAATCGCTAGGCTTATTGGTATTGTTATTCATTGCATATCTTTGGATTACCAATATGTGTGAGTTAGTAGAACCGATCGTAACTTGTTATGTATCTTGGTAAAACTAGTCAAAATGCCTAACTTATGTATTGGTATGACTTTTATTAGTGTAACCGATCCTAAGTAATCACCTAATATTATATGATCGATAGTTGTAATTGGTGTGACCGATCCTAGTAATTAGTGTAGCCGATCCTAGTAATTGGTGTGACTGATCACAAAAGAGTAGTAATCGATCCTTGTAATTAGTGTAACTGGTCCTGGTAATTGGTGTAACCGATCCTGGTAACTGGAGTGACCGATCACAAGTAATACCATGAGAATATGGTAACCGGTCCTGGTAATTGATTTGACCAATTTGGTAACTGATGTAACCGGTCCCAGTAATCATGTTAAGGTAGAACCGATCCTTGTGTTTGGTAGAACCGTAAACCCATGATTAGTGTGTTGATTTGATCAATCACATAGTTCTTGGAAATCAGATGAACCAGTTCTAAACTTGTTTGGAAGTGTGGTATAATCGGTTCCAAGATTGTAAATATGAAAGAGGATTTACAAAGAAATAAGATGTCAACATACTTTGAACATGTTCAGTAACTCTTATCTTTTATTATTCAAAGATATTCCTTAATAGCTAAAGGAGATCCCAGACCGAAATAAGTTGAGAATCTTTTAATTAAGGTTGTTAATTTTTATATGCTTTTACTAACCAGCAATTAAAATGCATATCTCTGGAAAATAAAAATTGGTAATGTGCATTTACTAATTGGAGATATTCTAGTAGGATTTCGGTTATTTTTGGACAGAGCATTTCTAGGAATTATGAAAACCGATTTTGGAAATATTGCATATCTTAAGAATATTCCGGTTTTGGAAATTCCTAGGTGTCCAAACTTCCTTGGTCTATAAATACCCAAGTTTTCATTTCATGTAAACTATCCTAAGAGCAAGCAAAACTACCTAGTTGTGTTGTTACTGGTGGAGCCGTCTATTCGGAGAGGAAAGTACCCTAATTAGGCGAAATCTCTTACGACCGCTCGTTTAAAGACTTCTGTGGGATCAAGAAGCTCTACGAGTACCGTTGGTGGGAAACTAGATAATTGAAGTATTATTAGTTTTTGATTTGATTTGATTGACTAACGGTTGTTGAACTTTGATTGCACCTAGTTTGTTTATTTTTGAGAATCTTCTCTTCTGATATAAGATTCACTCAAACTAGATCGAAGTGTCGATCTTTAGAACTGTTTGTAGATCTAAAAACGTCTTGTGATAATCCATTGTTAACAGACTTCGTTCTGTGGTGATTGATCACAAGAGATTCAAGTTGTTGTGTGCAGGTGTTTATTAAAGATTTAAGAAGATTTGAAGACGAAGAAGATTTCTGATTTGGGTTCATAATCTTTGGTGTGCACAAAACTTGATCGGCTGGGATCCAACTATAATCGTTTTATCTTTTGGTAGATTTGATTGATTAGTTGCGTAAATCGGCATCAGTATTTAGTATCTGGATAGATCTTATTATTGATTGCAAAATCTAAACTCGACTACTTGTTAGTTGTTTGTTAGATAGATCTACACCCGACAATGGAGTTTATTGGATTAAACAGAAGAGCCTTTGTCTAACTCATATCACTGGGATTGAATAGAGTTGCTACCGAACATATTTTTTGTTCCTTTACTGTTTGGAATATGAACCAAAGGAATTGTTCCAGTGCGTGCACTTATTGAATATCGGAAGCGCAGGGATACTTTAGAAACTAGGTGAAATATTGGTTTAGTTGCTTGGTCTAAACTATATGAAGTTGGGTTGATTTTGTATAACGGCTTAATTTTGAGAGTATTTAATTATTGACTAGGTCCCGGGGTTTTTCTGCATTTGCGGTTTCCTCGTTAACAAAATCTTGCTGTGTCATTTTCTTTTGTTTTCCGCAATTATAATTGTTGTTATTATAATTTAAAGTAAATTACACAAACGTTAACTCCGTATTACTTGATAGTGATCCTATAGAGTTTTGTTAAGTCCGAACCTGTTATCAAGTAATCACACTTTGATTGTTGTATTGTCTCGATCTCGTATCCATAGACGATCACACAAAGTGTGAATACCGATTCGTTGTATTGTCTCGACTCAATCCATAGACAATCACTTTTGGTAAGAGGACTTATAGGTGGAAAAGTTTTAGATTGAGGTATATTTGGGTACCCTCGTCTTTTCAGCAACGCTTGCGAGTTCGGTCGAGCAGTGGTCTAACAAACTTCTCTAGATTTTTCCTTCCAGTATAATTCTTCCGAATTATACAAGTACTCCAATCTGGCTCTGAGTCTGGCAATAGAGCTAGAGTCAGTTGGGTTGGAAGTTTGAATATTAGCTAAGTCTTCTCTAGTAGTTTTAATATTAGTTTGGATGTTACCAAAGGAGGATTTATTTCATTACGCAAGCCTTTTTTAGTACTAAGGAGTTTTGCTTTTAGTTTGAAAGCATGAGATCCTACCACATTAACAGACCAAGAATTAGCTATAATATCTCTACAGGTAGGATCTTCAATCCACATGGTCATAAAGTGAAAAGGTCTAGGCATACAAATATTATCATAGTTAAAACCAATATGCATAGGACAATGGTCAGATGAGTCTCTAGGCAAGTTATTAACACAAAATTTAAGGAATAATTGTTCTGCACATTGATTGATTAGACATCTTTCTAATCTTTTAAGAATAAGATCACTACCTTGTTGCATGTTAGACCAAGTAAATCTAGGACAAGAAAATCCAGGATCATGTAAATTAAACATAGAGCAAAAATTCCTAAGATTTAAGAAATTAGAGTCCTCTACTTCTAGACCACCATTCTTGTCCTCAGTACCTAAAAGAGAATTAAAGTCTCCTACAAAAAGACAGGTTCATCTAGAGGTGTATGGGGTAACTGGCATTGGTTTTCCCATAAAGATTGTCTTAGACTACTATTAAGTTCATTATATATGAAATAAATGTGGCATAGTTTGGAATGGATAATATCATTAGATGTGACATAGATGCCCCTCGAGCTTGAGGATAAAATGTTTAGTTGAATATCCTTTTTCCAGGCCAGAACTAAACCACCACTTCTTACAATACTTGGAACATTAAATGTGCACGGAAAACCCATATTTTTTAATCTTCTAGCAACCAAATCTTTGTTCATTTTAGTTTCTAACAGGAAGATGATATCAGGGTTGATATTTCTACATAACATGCTGAGCTCCTTATTAGCAGTTTTTTTACCCAAACCTCTAATGTTCCAGCATAAAATATTGACATTACTCACATGGAAATGATTCAAAGGAATAACAACATTAAGGGGATCATTTATAAGGGGGAAGAAATTGAATTTTCCTGATTAGTAGAGTCAGAACCATCACCAAGTTGAGAATCATTAGAACCACCAATTTGAGAAGCATCTTGGGTAGAATTGAGACTCAGAGTAGCAGCCGCATGAAGAGAATTATTGCAGACACCATTGTTGCTTGGGGAATCGTTAGCAGGTACATTATAACTACCATAAGGATCAACCAATGAATGGGTATTGATGGTACAATTAGATAGATTGATTACAGGGAGATATCCCAATTTGGTAATATGGGGACAAAGTTTTGAGTAATCTGGTTCAGAAGCATCATTTTGTTTTAGGATGACCACAATACTAGCTAGAGTAGAAGTGCTAGCTCTAGTACGTTTCCTTAAATCCGATCTGGGATTAATCTTCCTTTTGAGGTTTGATAGAGCATCATGTTTAGCATCTGATGAAATAACTTATTCTCTAGTAATAGCAGGATGTTGGGTCGGAGCAGCAGCAGTTTTAAACCTTCTAGAAGAATTTGTGGTACGAATCGGGGCCCGATTTGAAGACTCGGGATTAGCAATATAAGCTTCAACTGTAACATTCTGAGTAGTGACTTGCTTGAAAATAACCTGAAGACCATTATTCAACTGAGTTGAGCTTTGTTGAATCGGTCCAATATCGAAGATCTTTAGAGCAGTTGATCGATTAACAAAGGGACCCATTTGGAAATTACTTTGCTAAGCCTTTTTGGACAATATTTTCAGCACTTTGAGTAGTATCTTTGGCTTTTCACTTGGCATTGACATGAGAGTCAATAGTGCCTTGTTGAGACTATGGCACTATATCAGTTGGAGATATAATAGTGTCATTTACCATTATATTTGGAGTAGATGCAGGATACTGGGTTTCTATTGTTTGCAGCATCATTAATCTTGAAACAGCTGGGAGAGAATATTCCGAGCTAGAAGAGGTAGCTCCTTGCATAATCTTCTGTTTAGATTTCCACGCAGGACAATTAACATCTTTATGATCTAACACTCGACAGGAAGTACAGAAATAACGCGGAACCTTGTATTATCTGCATTCAATGAGGAATGGTTGAGTTCTTCCAGAAGTAAAGAGAGGAATTCCAGTAGGTAGAGCCTTTTGAACAAAAACTCTGATACAAACTTTAACATTCTTCTTCAATGGATAGTTTCCATAATGAGCTTGTGTTAGAGCATAGCTCGGTTGAACCCACCAAGCGTTGGTATGTCAAGTTTGGTTGTCATATTTTAGTGAATCAAAACTCATTTAAAGAGTCGTTTGATTACATACTAGAGTCAACTTCGTATAGGTTATCCTGAAAGTGTTAGGATATGAGACTTACAAGTATTACATGAAGACTTGAAGAATGTGGAGAAGTATGGAGCTACAACAACAACATCATCCTTCCTCTTGAGGTGATCAAATTTTAGATAGTGGTAAGAAATGGTTCGTTGAGACTTGTGAAAGCAATTGATTTTAGACTTATTTAAACTAAAAATAGAGAAAATTTAAATCCAAATTTGTTTTTAAGATTGAAAATAACCAAGACACTAGATTCCACTATTACACATGAATGAATGATGGTAAAAATTCCAAAACTCTAATTATCTTTAAAATCTCTTTTTCTTAATTCATAAATAATCAAGCATATTCTCAAACATTAATTGTATCCCTTAAGCATAGATTATCTAAACAAAGTATAACATATCTAATTGAATCACAACTAATTAAGAAAATTATGCAAACAATTAAAATTCTGCAAGGCAGTTATTTGAGTGAATTATAAAATGCAAATTAGAGAAAAGTAAAATAATTACCAATTATTCATGCATCAATAACTTCCTCCGTGCCTTGATTACGCGAGAATTAGCTCATCATCATCATGGAAACATGCTCAAAATTCATCTTTATTAATGCTCAAAAATGGTTCACAAATGATGAAATGGGAGAAAAAGTGATAAAAACTAGGTTTGTAACACTTATATTTGTTACAAACTCAACTGTTACAGGAAACGATAACAGATAACCGTCACAAGCACTGTTGAGGAACGGCTGTCTTTGAGCGTCTTATGTTCTTCGTAAGTTCTTCACCAGCAGAAAAATTGTTCTTCCTGCAACTTTGATTTTCCGATTCTGTGATGCTCCAAACTGCTCCCAATTCTCCCTTCCTCCTTCTGTGACTCCTCCACACATTATATAGCCTCACATCACCGAGAATACTCCTCCATAACTTCAACAAATCTTCATTTACTCGGCAGTGAATGAATATCTTCTCGGGAATATTTTCTTCTCTTTCTTCTCTTCTCACGCTGTTTTCTCGTGGCAAAATACTCCCAGCACATCCAGTCATCATCTAGAAGTGGTCAAACATGCATCAGGCACACGAAAACCTCTCGATCACACACTCAGAACTCGGAATGGACTAACCAAAACCCGAGATACCCTGTCTTCTTCCACGCGAGAATCTAGCCAAGTTTATCCGACAAAATAAGCCATACCGGGCTTGTTAAGACCAGTCACATCATCCCAACAATTCCCAGCCATTGAGTCTCATGAAATCACGTCAAATTCTTGATTCTAAACTCTGCCAGTTCACTGCTCCATTTTCCTGCCAAAAAATCGAATTTAAAATGTAGAGGATGAAGTGCCCTGATCCAAAACATGAGTGCCTTTAACATCTCGGCTTCCTTGGGGGCGCCCTTATCCATTTTGAGGGTGCCTTTAGTAATTTTGGTGGGTGCCTTTAACACTTTTTTCGGGGTTCCTCCGGTGTATTTCTGGGGTGCTTCCGGTGCATTTCTGGGGTGCCTTTAGTACTATATCCTGTGGTGTAAAACACCACTTTACGAGCCAATTTCGTCGCAAGAGCTTATTTCTCTAAAAATACCTACAAAGACATAAAATAACAAAATAAATACAAAATCGAATACTAACAATATATACAATTGAGACATATTAGACACAATAATGCGTCTATCAAATACCTCCAAACTTATTATTTGCTAGTCCCGAGAAAATTTAATCTACAAAATAAAATCCTAACTCACTGTCGCAGGCATCGTCGATTGCACTTAGCATGTGCAACAAGCCTTTAAACCCCTAGGTGGCCCTAGTGGCCGAGTTATAATCTCGGGAGGGTTTCCCAGAGGTGTACCCATAGAACCTTTACTCCAGACCCTAGCTATCTACGCAGAATCTTGAAATGCACTAAAGAACCTCCTTGGTTGGCATACTAATTGATTACGGGAAGAAGTACCCTGATGCGAAATTCCAATTGCTGTACACGAGTTTGCACTCAAGCATACTAAAATTCATATATAAGTGACAGAGCTCTACTTAGATAGTTTCACTATGGACATCAATATCCGGAGTCAACAAATCACATGGATAGATTAAGAGATGGATATAGAAAAACATAGATGGTTTTGATGTTGACTAGGTGAACGGTGTTTCTCATATCTGTCTGAAGGCCTCTGCCAAGATGAACTTATCCTAATGGACTGAGATACCGGTCTGACTAATATCAACACAACTGGCATATACAAGGGGACCAGTGGTCAATAATCCTAATTCTAGATCAACTCGTCTGGCATATACAAGGGAACCAGCGGTCGATTTATTGAACACGCATTTATTATTAGAACTAACAACATGATTAGATCTTTGGGATCAAAGCGCATGCTTCTTGTCAGCAAATTACATGGTAATTCCCATGGATCCTGCATTCCATGCTTGTTTAGGCGACGGAGACAGGGAGAACACACACATATTGCTATCCAAGTGTTAAAATTTATTCCGATTGGTCTATTGGTCTGGTCTCTTTTTATTATTATTATTATCTAGTATCTCAATCACTCTATTACACCCTAGCAGTGGTAACAACTTGAATCGTGAGCCCCACCTAATCACTTAGAGAAACATATTTTAAAAAGAAAATAAAATAAAAACAAAAGTGAAAAGGAATCAACGAGATATGGCGAAACTATCATGTTATTTCTAACACCTGAGTTCTGTGCTTTTAGGAATAGACTCTTATAGATGTTTCCATCTACTCAGATTGGTTCCTCAACTCCTAAAACCAAAATGATTCCATCCACTTAGATTGGTTAGTGCCATCCTTAATAGGCATAAATTTCTAGGCTCTGGAGTTTATTTATTGCAACTAAAAAGTTTTTCCCATACCCCCAAACTTAAATCTAACATTGTCCTTAATGTTTCTAATGAAAAAGCAGTACCAAAAATAACACAAGGAGAAGTTGGAAAGATAGTACTTGGGTGAAGAGAGAAATCAAAAACTAATATACAACATACAATGACCTCGATGGTCAATCAAGGGTAAGCAGGGTCCTCCAGAGGGACCTCCTCAACATCACCTGTAGGAAAGGGCTATAAAAAGGGTTTCAATCTCTGACCGTTAACCTTCGAAGAACTACTACCATCCGGTGTCTCGATCTCAACAGCTCCATGAGGAAAAACAGTACGGACCACAAAAGGACAGGTCCACCGAGAGCGCAACTTCCCGGGAAATAGATGCAAACGAGTGTCATACAAAAGAACTTTTTGACCTGGAGAAAATGACTTTCGTAAAATATTCTTATCATGCACAAGTTTCATTTTGTTCTTATACTCCTTAGCACTATCGTATGCATCTCTACGAATCTCGTCCAACTCATCGAGCTGGAGCTTTCTGTGAGCTCCTGCCTTGTCAAGTGAAAAGTTTAGCTTCTTAATAGCCCAATAGGCTTTATGCTCTAACTCAACAGGCAGGTGACATGCCTTGCCAAATACTAAACGATAAGGTGACATTCCAATGGGTGTTTTAAACGCAGTACGGTAAGCCCATAAGGCATCAGTAAGCCTCAATGACCAGTCTTTCCTATTGGGATTAACTGTTTTCTCTAAAATACGCTTAATTTCCCTATTGGAGACCTCTACCTGACCACTAGTTTGTGGGTGATATGGGGTAGCTACTTTGTGGGTAATACCATACTGTTTCATTAAAAGAGCAAATGGTCTATTACAAAAGTGTGAACCTCCATCACTAATTATAGCTCGCGGCGTACCAAAACGTGTAAGTATATTCTCTTTCAAAAACTGGACTACAACCCTATGGTCATTGGTTTTACACGCAACCGCCTCAATCCACTTAGAGACATAGTCTATAACGACAAGGATGTATAGGTTACCAAAAGAATTAGGAAACGGACACATAAAGTCAATACCCCACACATCAAAGACCTCAACAACTAAGATAGGGTTCAAGGGCATCATGTTCCTACGGGAAATGGTTCATAATTTCTGGAAACGTTTACAAGTAACACAGCAACTGTGGAAATCTTTAAACAACGAAGGGCAATAAGAACCCATACTGCAATATCTTAGCAGCAGTCTTCTTAGCACTAAAGTGACCCCCACAAGCATGATCATGACAAAAGGAAATAATACTTGACTGATCAATCTCATGTATACATCTCCTAATAATCTGGTCTGGACAATACTTAAACAAATAAGGATCATCCCAAAAGAAGTGCTTAACCTCAGCTAAAAATCTAGAACGATCTTGTTTACCCCAATGTTGGGGAATTCGACCAGTAACAAGATAGTTCACTATATTCGCATACCAAGGTAATTGGGTAACAGAGAACAGTTGTTCATCAGGAAAACTATCTCTAACAGGAGGGGAATCATCAAGGGTATCCACAACAAGCCTACACAAGTGGTCTGCTACTACATTTTCTGCACCTTTTTTGTCTCTAATGTCTAAGGAAAATTCCTGCAACAATAGGATCCATCTAATCAATCTAGGTTTTGTATCCTTCTTGGAAAGAAGATACTTCAAAGAAGCATGATCAGTGAAGATTATAACCTTAGAACCTAAAAGATAGGGTCTAAACTTGTCTAAGGCGAACACAGTGGCTAACAGTTCCTTCTCTGTAGTAGTATATTTCAACTGGGTATCATTCAGAGTTTTGCTAGCATAGTAAATCACATGGAGTAATTTGTTTTCTCGCTGACCTAGCACAACACCAATAGCAAAATCTGAAGCATCACACATGATCTCAAAGGGTAGGTTCCAGTTGGGTGCCTGGACTATGGGGAGGTAGTGAGTAAAGTCTTAAGCTTCTCAAAAGCCTCTAAACAAGCATCATCAAAGACAAACTTAACATCTTTTGCAAGCAAATTGCAAAGAGGTCTAGAAATCAAGCTAAAATCCTTAATGAATCGACGATAAAAACCTGCATGCCCTAAGAATGACCTAATATCTCTTACGGTTTTTGGGACCTGTAAAGTCTTAATAAGGTCAACTTTGGCTTTATCTACCTCTATACCCTTAGAAGATACGATATGCCCTAAAACAATTCCTGAACGAACCATGAAATGACATTTCTCCCAATTAAGCACTAAATTCTTCTCCTTACACCTAGTCAAAACTAATGACAAATGATGCAAGCACTCATCAAAAGACGATCCAAATACTGAAAAATCATCCATAAAGACCTCTAAGAACCGTTCTACCATGTCAGAAAATATGCTCATCATACAACGCTGAAAAGTTGCAGGGGCATTACAAAGCCCGAAAGGCATGCGTCTATACGCAAAGGTACCAAAGGGACAGGTAAAAGTAGTTTTTTCTTGGTCTTCAGGGGCTATAACGATCTGATTATATCCGGAGTAGCTATCTAAGAAGCAGTAGTGACTATGTCCAGCTAATCTCTCTAGCATTTGGTCGATGAAAGGAAGGGGAAAGTGGTCCTTCCTAGTGACCTTGTTCAATTTCCTATAGTCAATACAAACACGCCAACCCGTAGTCACTCGGGTTGGGATTAACTCATTGTTCTCATTCTGGACTACAGTAATACCGGATTTCTTGGGGACAACCTGAACAGGGCTGACCCACTTGCTGTCTGAAATAGGGTAGATAATGCCTGCATTTAACAACTTAAGAACCTCGGTTCGGACTACCTCTTTCATATTAGGGTTTAGTCGACGTTGCATCTCCCTAGAAGGTTTGGTATCTTCCTCTAAATAAATCTGATGCATACAAACAGTAGGACTTATACCCTTAATGTCTGTTATGGTCCATCCTAAAGCTTCCTTATTGTTTTGAAGGACGGTTACTAGCCTACTTTCCTGATCACTATCCAAGTTGGATGCTACAATCAAGGGTAAAGTTTCAGATGGGCCTAAAAACACATACTTCAAGGTATCTGGTAATGGTTTAAGGTCCAACTTAGGAGGCTCTCCTAACGAAGGAACTAGAGTAGACTCAGAAACTGGTAGTGGTTCGAACTTAGGTTTCCAAACATTACTAGTGTCCAACAAAGGGGTTGAATCTAACAAAGCATTCACCTCATTAATCACATTATCATCATCAAAATCAATCCCAAAGTGGGCTAGGCATTTCTCTAGTGGATCTTCTAACAAAGTGTTTTGTAATGACTCCTCAACTAATGTTCCTATCATGTTGACCTCTTCTATGCTCGAGTCATCTAGTTCAGAGGGTAGCTTACTAATATGAAAAATGTTCAGCTCAATGGTCATGTTACCAAAAGACAAATTCATAATACCGTTTCGACAGTTGATGATCGCATTGGATGTAGCTAAAAACGGGCGACCTAGAATTACCGGTATCTGGTTCTCTGGGTCAGGGACAGGTTGGGTATCTAGGATAACAAAATCCACTAGATAAATAAACTTGTCGACCTCAATAAGAACATCCTCGATCACACCATGAGGAATTTTTACGGACCTATCAGCTAACTGAAGTGTTATCTGGGTAGGTTTCATCTCACCAAGTCCTAGCTTAAGGTACACATGGTATGGGATAAGTTCACACTGGCTCCTAAGTCAAGCAGCGCTTTCTCAACACGGTATTTCCCTATTGTACAGGAAATGGTAGGGGAACCTGGGTCTTTATACTTAGGAGTAGCAACATTCTGAATAATAGAACTCACATAACTAGCTATGAAGGCTTTCTTATGGACACTGAGCTTACGTTTTCACGTACACAAGTCCTTAAGGAACTTGGCATAAGAAGGAATCTGCCTAATTGCATCTAATAATGGAAGGTTGATAGTTACCTGCTTAAAAACCTCCAAAATATCATTAAAAGTGGACTCCTTCTTAGTTGGTACCAGCAATTGTGGGAATGGGGCTCTGGGAACAAAGTTTGGTTTATCAGGGGCCTCATCAGTCTCCTTAGAAGTTCCATCAATCTCTTCAGCTTCTGATTCAGAAGGGTGAACTACAACATGTCCACTATCAGGCATGGCAACCTTATTGTCTATTTCTCTACCACTCCTAAGGGTTTTGATTGCATTCACATGATCAGATGATCTTCCTCCTATTTCATGAACTCCTCTAGGATTAGGTTGAATCTGACTAGGAAAACTCCCATTATCTCTCTCACTTAGAATCTTAGCCATTTGACTAACTTGAAGTTCTAACTTAGCAAGAGACTTGGCATTATGTTGAAAATTCTGCTTGGTTTCCTCTTGAAAACTAGCCTTGTTCTTTAGTAATACTTCGTGGGTCTTTACGAACATGTCCTGGCTCTTTTGTAATAAACTAAGAGATTCCTCTAAGCTAGTTATTCTATTCTCAGAAGAGTTCTGGAACTGGGCTTGACCTGAAGGGTTCTTATTATAACTAAAACCTGGGGGAGGCTGAGAATTACTAGACTTGCCTTGACTCTGTCCTTTAGACCAAGAGAAATTAGGATGGTTTCTCCAACCAGGGTTGTAGGTCTCTGAGTA
>JAJJMB010017174.1:58513-119724 GCA_023531105.1 Papaver atlanticum
AAAACTAAAAAAAAAAAAAAATCTAAAAACTCTAGCTTAAAAACAAGTCCCCGGCAACGGCGCCAAAAATTTATCAAATTTTAGATAGTGGTAAGAAATTGTTCGTTGAGACTTGTGAAAGCAATTGATTTTAGACTTATTTAAACTAAAAATAGAGAAAATTTAAATCCAAATTTGTTTTTAAGATTGAAAATAACCAAGACACTAGATTCCACTATTACACATGAATGAATGATGGTAAAAATTCCAAAACTCTAATTATCTTTAAAATCTATTTTTCTTAATTCACAAATAATCAAGCATATTCTCAAACATTAATTGTATCCCTTAAGCATAGATTATCTAAACAAAGTATAACCTATCTAATTGAATCACAACTAATTAAGAAAATTATGCAAACAATTAAAATTCTGCAAAGCGATTTGAGTGAATTATAAAATGCAAATTAGAGAAAAGTAAAATAATTACTTATTATTCATGCATCAATAGCTTCCTCCGTGCCTTGATTACGCGAGAATTAGCTCATCATCATCATGGAAACAAGCTCAAAATTCATATTTATTAATGCTCAAAAATGGTTCACAAATGATGAAATGGGAGAAAAAATGATAAAAACCGGGTTTGTAACACTTATATTTGTTACAAACTCAACTGTTACAGGAAACGATAACAGATAACCGTCACAAGCACTGTTGAGGAACGACTGTCTTTGAGCGTCTTATGTTCTTCGTAAGTTCTTCACCAGCAGAAAAATTGTTCTTCCTGCAACTTTGATTTTCCGATTCTGTGATGCTCCAAACTGCTCCCAATTCTCCCTTCCTCCTTCTGTGACTCCTCCACACATTATATAGCCTCACATCACCGAGAATACTCCTCCATAACTTCAACAAATCTTCCATTACTCGGCAGTGAATGAATATCTTCTCGGGAATATTTTCTTCCCTTTCTTCTCTTCTCACGCTGTTTTCTCGTGCCAAAATACTCCCAGCACATCCAGTCATCATCCAGAAGTGGTCAAACATGCATCAGGCACACGAAAACCTCTCGATCACACACTCAGAACTCGGAATGGATTAACCAAAACCTGAGATACCCTGTCTTCTTCCACGCGAGAATCTAGCCAAGTTTATCCGACAAAATAAGTCATACTAGGCTTGTTAAGATCAGTCACATCATCCAAACAATTCCCAGCCATTGAGTCTCATGAAATCACGTCAAATTCTTGATTCTAAACTCTGCCAGTTCACTGCTCCATTTTTCCGCCAAAAACTCGAATTTGAAATGTAGAGGATGAAGTGCCCTGATCCAAAACATGAGTGCCTTTAACATCTCGGCTTCCTTGGGGGCGCCCTTATCCATTTTGAGGGTGCCTTGAGTAATTTTGGTGGGTGCCTTTAACACTTTTCTGGGGTGTTTTCAACACTTTATTCGGGGTTCCTCCAGTGTATTTCTGGGGTGCTTCCGGTGCATTTCTGGGGTGCCTTTAGTACTATATCCTAGGGTGTAAAACACCACTTTACGAGCCAATTTCGTCGCAAGAGCTTATTTCTCTTAAAATACCTACAAAGACATAAAATAACAAAATAAATACAAAATCGAATACTAACAATATATACAAGTGAGACATATTAGACACAATAATGCATCTATCATGAGGTTAGTAATATTTGACTTGAACTGTTTCTTTCCCTAACGTATCTTTCAAGTCGTGCATATTGAAAACATAACTGCGAAGCTGTGTATGAAACTCTAGTTAGACATAGTATTAAGGAATACAATACGAGGTTTATTGATTAACCATTAAACTTTGTATATAAGACATCGACATGATCATATGAATGCTATTGTGATTATGAATGGGTATGAGTGAAGATTTCATCCTAGGAAATAATGTTTTACATTCGTTTAAAGGAAGTAGGTTCATAAACTTGTTTTGAGAATCGAAAGGGAAATTGCTAGGCTTATTGGTATTGTTATTCATTGCAAATCTATTTTGAATTACCAATATGTGTGTTTAGTATAACCGCTCATAAACTTGTTTATGTATCTTGGTAAAACTATTCACAGGGCCTGACTTATGTATTGGTATGACTTTTATTAGTGAAACCAATCTTAAGTAATCACTCAAGATGGTATGATCGATGCCTTGTAAATAGCAACTTTTATCTAGTCATTGGGGAACCGTTCCTAGTAAGAGGTGCAACAAATTTGCAAGAGGGAATCGATCCTTGTAAGAGGTGCAACACGGTTTTAGTAGATGGGTGAACCGATCCTATGAACATGTACAACAAGTTTGTAATTTTGGGGGAATCGATCCTATGGACATGTGCAACCGAATACAGGAAGTTACCATAAGTTGTGGGGAACCGATCCTAGTACCTAGTCAACCGAATTTTGGTAACTAGCGTGACTATGCACAGTACTCACATAGAGGTAGAACCGAACCTGTGTTGGTAGAACCGAGAAACCCATAATTGGTGATTTCATAGGATAATCAATCACATAGTTCTTGGAATTCAGACGAACCAATTCTAAACTTGTTTGGAAGTGTGGCAAATCGTTTCCAAGATTGTAAGTATGAAAAAGGACTTACAAAGTAAAAGATGTCGACATACTTTGGACATGTGCAGTAACTCTTATCATTAATTGTTCAAAGATATTCCTTAATAGCTAAAGGAAAATCCCAGGATCGAAATAAATTGAGAATCTTTTATTTAAGGTTTCTTAGTTTTTATATGCTATTTAATCTCCAGCAATTAAATGCCTATCTTTAGAAAATAATAATTAGTAATGTGCATTTACTGATTATAGATTTTTCTATTGGCATTTCGGTCAATATTTGGACAGTGCATTTCCAGGAATTATGAAAACCGATTTTATGTTTATTGCATATCTTTGAGAATATTCGGTTTTGGAAATTCCTTGGTGTCGAAACTTCCTTGTCTATAAATATTGAAGTTTGCATTTCTAGCAAACTAATCCTAAGAGCCAGCAAAACTACCTAGTTGTGTTGTTACTGGTGGAGCCGCCTATCCGGAGAGGAAAGTAACCTAATTAGGCGAAATCTCTTACGGCTGCTCAGTTTAAAGACTTCTTTGGGATTGAGAAGCTCTATTAGTACCGTTGGTGGGAAACTAGATAATTGTTGTTTATTATTAGTTTTTGATTGATTTGATTGACTAACGGTTGTTGAACTTTGATTGCACCTAGTTTGTTTATGCTTGAGAATCTTCTCTTCTTATATAAGATTCACTCAAACTAGATCGAAGTTTCGATGGGGATCTTTAGACTGTTTGTAGATCTAAAGATGTCTTGTGATAATCCAACGTTAACAGACTCCGTTTTGTGTATGATTGATCACAAGAGATTAAAGTTGATTGTGTGCAGGTGCTGATTGAAGATTAAAGAAGATTTGAAGAAAAGAAGATTTTTTGGGTTCATAATCTTTGGTGTGCACAATACTTGTTTCGGCTGGAAAGGGATCCAACTGTAATCGGTTTATCTTTGTGATGGATTGGATTGATTAGTTGAGTAGATCGGCATCAATACAATTCCTTGTGATTAATAGTATTGATTGCATAGTCTAACAATTACTTCGGTAGTTGTTGAGAGATTGATCTAAGGACCCGACAAAGGAGTTTATTGGTTAAACGGAAGAGCCTTATCAGACTCATATCACGTTGTTTGAAAAGAGTTGTTACCGAACAAATTTGTTGTTCCTTTACTGTTTGGAATACGAACCAAAGGAATTGTTCCAAGTGTGTGACTTATTAACAAGTTGGAGGCGCAGGGATACAGACGGAACTAGATGAACTATAGGTTTAGTTGTTTGGTCTCAACTATACGAAGTTGGTTTGATTTTGTATAGCGGCTTAATCCTGAGAGTATTCAATTCTGGATAAGGTCCCGGGGTTTTTCTGCATTTGCGGTTTCCTCGTTAACAAAATCTTGTTGTGTCTTTTACTTTTCTATTTTCGCAATTATAATTGTTTTTATTATAATTAGAAGTAAAATACACAAACGTTAATTCCTATTTACTTGATAGTAATCCTATTGTGTTTGGTTAAGTCCGAACCATTTATAAAGTAAACATACTTCGTTGTTGTATTGTGTCGATCTTGTATCCATAGTCAATCACACAAGTTATCTTGTTCTCATATTGTTTCGATCTCGTATCCATAGACGATCACACGAAGTGTGAACCGATTAGTTGTATTGTCTCAACTCGGTCTATAGACAATCACTTTTGGAGAAAGGACTTATAGGTGGAAAAGTTTTAGATTGAGGTATATTTGGGTACCCTCGTCTTTTCAATTGGTATCAGAGCAGGAAAACACGAAAAGATCAAACAATCTGTGTTTGGTGCGATCCAACCTATAAGAATTGAATCTAATGAATGATCCAGTTAACGTAAAGCAAGATATCAGGAGTTTTGAATTAACACTTGATGATGGCATCTACGATTCAATATCTGAGAATGTTCATGAAATCATCACTAGAGATTCTACTAGGCAAGTTAATCTTGTTAATAATGTAGAAACCGATGACGACTGGAAAATACGTCTACAAGAAGGGTTAGATGAAATTTATGATGATGATGACTTGGATTTTGAACAAGAAGTAGAAGAGGATATCTCAGAATACTCTAAACTGCTGGAACCTTTGAAAAATGAAAAACTGAGAACTTCGGATTTTCTTGGTTTTATGACTCCTCTTTGTCGTGAGAACAAGAAATTGAGGAGGGTTTTTCAAGGATGTTATAAGGGTTACCGCACCAGTGATTATCTTCTTAAAGATCGTACAGACGAGCTTAATTCTAAGAAATTAGAATGTGAAAATCTTCGAAGAAATCTCTTTTTGTCGGAAAAGAAACTTGCTGAATCTGAAGCAAGGGTTAATTCTCAACAAAAGAGTTTTGAAAAGAAAGAAGGTGAATATCTCTCATTAGAAAAATGCCTTAAGACTGATCTTACTGGTGCTCTTGATAAAATCAAGATGTTGGAAGAAAAAAATTTGAACCTGAAAAAGTTCAATGATAGCTCAAACAATTTAACCTCAATGTTAAAAGCAAGTAGAAATCATCGTGATACATGAGGATTGGGCTATAAGGGAATATATGCTTCAAATATTAACAAATAGGTAAAATTTGTTAAAGCTACTAATTCTTCTCAACCAGAGGCTTCCACTGATGTCAAAAATGATACTATTTCTTGTAAAGAAGTAAAACCAGTAAAGCCTAAGAATCATGTTCAACCATTCTCTTCAAGTACAGCAATCAAAGAGAGAACTTCTGATGTCAAGAAAGCAACAACGTTGAACAAGGATACGAATAAGAAGAAGAAAACTCGTCGAGCTCCAGTGCAAGAGGATCCACAAAAAGGTAACACTAAAACTCATACTTCATATATTTATACCAAGCATTGTTATTATTGTTGTAATAAAAGGCACTTGCAATGGGGATGCAAAGTTCGTAAGATGCAAGATGCACTTTCATTTGTATCAAAAGAATTGGCTAAGATTGCTCCCCAAAGGAACTCAGATCGGTATTGTCCTAAGTTTAGGCAAAAGAATTATTATAATGATAGTTCAAATTTTGCATATCACTCGACAAGGTCATTTCATAAAAGACCCAATTATAGAAAGAGAGATGACTTTATAAATGCAAAAACAAGATCTGATGTTCCAAATTGGAGAAAGGGTGTTTCGCAAAATATTCAAAAGGACAATGATCCTAATGGTATGAAAGAGAAAGCTTCTCATGCGAAACCCAACTCTAAATGGGTCCCGAAGTCCTCCATAGCCAAGAAGGGACCAAAAGTTAGTCACAAGAATGACTCTCAGCTGTTAATTGTTGGTGACAATAATTATAAGAGTCTTCTTGAAAGACTAAAGAAAGATATCATGTCTGAAATCTCTTGTACTAGTAAAGGTTGTGATAATGACACTCTTCATCACAAGTCAAAGAAGAAAAACAAGAGATGGAACAAGAGAAAACAAACCAAGCAAGAGGTCAAGAATGATGATTCTGTCTTAGTCACTCATGACGAACAAGACAAGGCTCAACTCAGCACAACCTAGTTGTGTTAGAATGTGCATGCTCACCTTGGTGCTCAATCTTTTGAAAGGTGGGGAAGTACATGAAACTGAGAACGTGATCTCTCGGTTATTATATGACTAATTAACATCTTTAGGGAGATTTCTTTTCTTCTATACTCATACATTCTCTATCTGTATTTGAGGTTTTGATAGAAACGGTAATTTTGAGTTTATGATGTTGATATCTAATGATCATATATGTGTATCTCTTGTTTTTACGGTTAAAACGAGCCAAAAATCACTGAATTCGGAAATCGTATGCAAAAGTTATGTCAAAAACAGTTTAGTGTTGTGATCCGTCACAAGTAACTCTTGGGTACCGATCCTAGTGATAGGTGCAATGTTGGGAACCGATCCTAGTGAGAGGTCCCCATACGAAGGAGTGTAAAACTGTTTTGCCCATAACTTCTTCGTCCGAACTCGAAATGACCTCATTCCTTTTGCGTTGGTTTCGTAATTCAATTCCCTGCAAGATAGATGTAATTGCAATACTTGATTCTTTGTTGATTATTTATGGTGTATTGCATTTGAGTTTATGGGATGGTTGATTTCGGTTTTATTACCTTAATATTCGATCTCAGATTGTGTGAACCCTTATGGTTTGGGTGACTTTTTGATTTAGCGGGATTAAGTTCTAGACCATGTTGGTAGGCTTTATCAAAGGATCATGAGGGGTTCCTGTAGAAACAATATGTGAAAAAGTCACAATATGTTGAATCTTTTGATTTAGCATAAAAGCATATGTGTTTCGAGGTTTCAACTTTTTCATTACATAGTTAAAACCGGTTTTCAACCTTTCTCTGGTAAAGTTGCTATTTGTTGTTGTTCTTTTGTTTTGGCGGGAGGATGACAACTTTAACGGGGGAGAGTTCTAAGTGAACTTGCGCTTAATGACATATCTTAAGGGGAGAAGAGGATGTGGAATTTGAGGTAACAATTAGTTAATTGTTTTCCTGTTTAAGAAAAGCATTATTTTATTTCATATCCTTATTGATTTTGTTTAAAAAAAAATTGGTACAATTGATGTTTATTCCATTATTTGTGTATGGATGTTTGATTGTGATTCAATTGTTTCCGGTGAATAAAAACTATTGTTATCTTTCGTTATTGTTTGGTATCAATTGTTTAGGCTTACAAAATTTCGATGCAATTGCAGTGCTATAATGTTTATGTTTGTTTCAATTGCTTCCGGTTAAGATAAATGATTATGCAAGTTGATTTATTTGGTTTGTATGGATTGTTTATGGCTTAACAAAAGTGTTTCGGGATCATTTGTTTAGTCCAAGTGATTTCCGGATAAGATAAACTAAGTTCTTAGTTAGACTTATCAAATGTGGAGGTTTCGGTTATTCAAGTCTAACCGAATGCCTTAACAAGAATTGCTAGTTAACTAACCTAGTATTTGTCTTGTTTAAAAGTGAAAGGTATAAGTTATTTTTGAGAATAATTAGAGCCTGATGAGAAAAATAAAGTTAATTCTGATCTTTATTTTGGTCTTATCAAACAAGCGATTGTACTTGTACAATCGGTTTAGCAAAATAACTAAGGTGCTTAGTCGATTTTTGATATGCTAAACTATTAGGGAAAATTGCTTCGGGAAATTGTTTCCTAGATAACATGTTAAAACCAAATTACTTGTAGTTTCGGTTTTGATATTGGTTATCTAAAATGGTGTGTAAAACCCTCGTGCTCAACTCTTATAGGTTTGCAAATTCTCTTTGTGAGATTTGTAAGATCCTTTCGGTTTGTCCTTTATTTTTTCGTTTATTTGTCATTTTGTGACAAAAAGGGGGAGAAATATATGGAGTAAACAAGTGATATTGACTTGTTGTGAGTTGGTATCACTGAGGGAAATGACATTTGTGCTAAAAGGTTTATTCTAACGAAGAGAGTGGAAGCATAGACTAAGGGGGAGTCACATACAGTATGATATGTAGTTATGAGGAATTACATGGAAATAACAAAGACGTGCGGATTGAAAATCTACCTATCTTACCTTTAGGGGGAGTATTAGCTTTGTTGTTATAATGTCAGCAACGGCATTTAAGGATTGAATTTAATGCAGGTTTTGTGCTGTTGAACTTGGAATCAAGCGTATGTGTATAATGAATTTTTGTAATTTGTTTTTCCATATGATGCAAGAGTTTTGTCACTAAAATTGACAAAGGGGGAGATTGTTAGAGCATAGCTCGGTTGAACCCACCAAGCGTTGGTATGTCAAGTTTGGTTATCATATTTTAGTGAATCAAAACTCATTTAAAGAGTCGCTTGATTACATACTAGAGTCAACTTCGTATAGGTTAGCTTGAAAGTGTTAGGATATGAGACTTACAAGTATTACATGAAGACTTGAAGAATGTGAAGAAGTATGGAGCTACAACGACAACATCATCCTTCCTCTTGGGTTAGTAATATTTGACTTGAACTATTTCTTTCCCTAACGTATCTTTCAAGTCATGCATATTGAAAACATAACTGCGAAGCTGTGTATTAAACTCTAGTTAGACATAATATTAAGGAATACAATACGAGGTTTATTGCTTAACCATTAAACTTTGTATATAAGACATCGACATGATCATATGAATGCTATTATGATTATGTATAGGTATGAGTGAAGATTTCATCCTAGGAAACAATGTTTTACATTCGTTTAAAGGAAGTAAGTTCATAACCTTGTTTTGTGAATCGAAAGGGAAATCGCTAGGCTTATTGGTATTGTTATTCATTGCAAATCTATTTTGAATTACCAATATGTGCTTTTAGTATAACCGCTCATAAACTTGTTTATGTATCTTGGTAAAACTATTCACAAGGCCTGACTTATGTATTGGTATGACTTTTATTAGTGAAACCAATCTTATGTAATCACTCAAGATGGTATGATCGATGCCTTGTAAATAGCAACTTTTATCTAGTCATTGGGGAACCGATCTTAGTAAGAGGTGCACCAAATTTGCAATAGGGAATCGATCCTTGTAAGAGGTGCAACACGGTTTTAGTAGATGGGGGAACCGATCCTATGAACATGTGCAACAAGTTTGTAGTTTTGGGGGAACCGATCCTATGGACATGTGCAACCGAATACAGGCAGTTACCATAAGTTGTGGGGAACCGATCCTAGTACCTAGTCAACCGAATTTAGGTAACTAGTGTGACTATGCACAGTACTCACATGGAGGTAGAACCGAACTTGTTTTGGTAGAACCGAGAAACCCATAATTGGTGATTTCATAGGATAATCAATCACATAGTTCTTGGAATTCAGACGAACCAATTCTAAACTTGTTTGGAAGTGTGGCAAATCATTTCCAAGATTGTAAGTATGAAAAAGGACTTACAAAGTAAAAGATGTCGACATACTTTGAACATGTGCATTAACTCTTATCATTAATTGTTCAAAGATATTCCTTAATAGCTAAAGGAGAATCCCAGGATTGAAATAAATTGAGAATCTTTTATTTAAGGTTTCTTAGTTTTTATATTCTATTTAATCTCCAGCAATTAAATGCATATCTTTAGAAAATAATAATTAGTAATGTGCATTTACTGATTATAGATTTTTCTATTGGGATTTCGGTCAATATTTGGACAGTGCATTTCCAGGAATTATGAAAACCGATTTTATGTTTATTGCATATCTTTGAGAATATTCGGTTTTGGAAATTCCTTGGTGTCCAAACTTCCTTGTCTATAAAAAATTGAAGTTTGCAATTCTAGAAAACTAATCTTCAGAGCCAGCAAAACTACCTAGTTGTGTTGTTACTGGTGGAGCCGCCTATCCGGAGAGGAAAGTAACCTAATTAGACGAAATATCTTATGGCCACTGAGTTTAAAGACTTCTTTGGGATTTAGAAGCTCTATTAGTACCGTTGGTGGGAAACTAGATAAATGCGGTTTATTATTAGTTTTCGATTGATTTGATTGACTAACGGTTGTTGAACTTTAATTGCACCTTGTTTGTTTATGCTTGGGAATCTTCTCTTCTGATATAAGATTCACCCAAACTAGATCGAAGTTTCGACGGGGATCTTTAGACTGTTTGTAGATCTAAAGACGTCTTGTGATAATCCAACGTTAACAGACTCCGTTCTGTGTGTGTGATTTATTACAAGAGATTCAAGTTGATTGTGTGCAGGTGCTAATTGAAGATTAAAGAAGATTTGAAGAAAAGAAGACTTTTTGGGTTCATAATCTTTGGTGTGAACAATACTTGTTTCGGCTGGAAAGGATCCAACTATAATCAGTTTATCTTTGTGATAGATTGGATTGATTAGATGAGTAGATCGGCATCAATACAATTCTTTGTGATTAATAGTATTTATTGCATAGTCTAACAATTACTTCGGTAGTTGTTGAGAGAGTGATCTAAGGACCCGACAAAGGAGTTTATTGGTTAAACGGAATAGCCTTTGTCAGACTCATATCACGTTGTTTGAAAAGAGTTGTTACCAAACAGATTTGTTGTTCCTTTACTGTTTGGAATACGAACCAAAGGAATTGTTCCAAGTGTGTGACTTATTAACAAGGTTGAGGCGCAGGATACAGACGGAACTAGGTTAACTATACGTTTAGTTGCTTGGTCTCAATTATACGAAGTTTGTTTGATTTTATATAGCGGCTTAATCATGAGAGTATTTAATTCTGGACAAGGTCCCGGGGTTTTTCTGCATTTGTGGTTTCCTCGTTAACAAAATCTTGTTGTGTCTTTTACTTTTCTATTTCCGCAATTATAATTGTTTTTATTATAATTAGAAGTAAAATACAAAAACATTAATTCCTAATCACTTGATAGTAATCCTATTGTGTTTGGTTAAGTCCGAACCATTTATCAAGTAAACATACTTCGTTGTTGTATTGTGTCGATCTTGTATCCATAGTCAATCACACAAGTTATCTTGTTGTCATATTGTCTCGATCTCGTATCCATAGACGATCACCCGAAGTGTGAACCGATTAGTTGTATTGTCTCGACTCGGTCTATAGACAATCACTTTCGGAGAAAGGACTTAGAAGTGGAAAAGTTTTAGATTGAGGTATATTTGGGTACCCTCGTCTTTTCATCTTGTGCCTCAATCAGTTCTCCAAGTTTGAAGGTGAGCTTTTAAAGATCCTCAAATTCAGTACATTCCTTTGGGATGTTACACAAAATCATCCATATAAGCTCTTCTGCAAAAGAAACTTGATAATTTGCTGGCCAACCAGTTGGGGGTACAACTCTAAGAACCATTAAATAACCACACACATACCAAGGACGTTGATCATTCACTCTATTGAAATCACTCTCTGCTAGAAATCTTTTGAGAACTTTGTTTCTCAACCCATTAAAGGTAGTGACAGTGGGGTTTAAGCTAAGGGCCATTGGTTACATATGTAATAACGAATGGAGGAGGTAGGAATCAGAGTCTCGCAACAGATATAACCAACCATACACCATTTCCAGTTATTATCATTCTCATCTAGAATGACCGTTTTGTGAATGAATGCTGGTTCAGAAAGAGATAAAGGTAGAGTTAGCTTCTCAGCCATTTGGGTTGTGAGATTTTGAATGTCAAAACTTTTAGGGTTGGTATTATCTTGAAAGGAAGAGGACTCCATATAACTTATAAAAATGAATGAAATGAAATGATTTTTATCAGAGAGGTAGGATAGTTTAGACATTAAAATATGTATTTGAATACAAAAGATTCTAGGTTTGGCACTAGAATGGTGATATAAAACTATCATACATATGAAATAATGCAAATAAAGGTTGTCATCTGAAGTGTATTGATCCTTAAAATGGGAAATATGAGAGAGTTGAAAATAATATGAAAAGTAAGCAGATGAGGAATGGTGCAAACTTATGTAAGATTTCCAGTTTTTGTATTTAAACAAAGTGCCCTTATCAGAAGTTCTGTCTTTTTCTAACCCACTTTTCAGAGGAGATGAAAGGGACTGTGGCTTCAAACTCACGTGGGATTGGTAGCAAAGATACAGACTCACAATTTGTCTAAGCAACCAGCTTAATAATTTTCTATTCAAGTATATGCTATACGTAAGCATGATGAAAATAGAGGTTGGTGAGTATTTAAGAGGTTTGTTCTAGGTAGGTTTATAAGAATTTTTTTACACAACCTGCCAAATGTAATTAAAACTGATGAATATGGTAAATAATATAGATGGTAACTATATGTGGGGTATTGGTTGAGGTAATTTTGTGTTTCATGGGTTTTGGATAATGAAGTTTCTTTGGCATGGTGAGTAACAATGTTAGCCGTTGTGGTACTAGAAATAATCCATCTACTTAACGTGCCCCAATTAGCAATGGTGCCTCTCAACAGGTGCTGCTTTCTCTGAATCTGCATAAAACCAAAAGTTTTAATTAAAACCCAAATAAACTTTTCAAATGTATGTGACCTAATGATGCACCTCTTAATAACAGTTCCAACAGGAGTAAAGGAAAATGAAGCGTCTGAAATTAGACTTTGAAATGGTGTGAATAGCCAAGCGACATGACACTTGACCAAGCGCCATAAAAGGCCATTTATGGCTATATACCACCATTATTTAAGTAAGAAATGGGAATAAACAGATTAATATGCCAAATTAATCCAAAAAAAAGAAACCAGAGAAAGAGAGATTAAGCAAGAGAGTAATGGTCGATAATACAAGCAGTTCAGCAAATGGGAATCACCCCGAGTTACCACCCGATTCGGAGGCAATGCGACATGCAAAGGGTGCGATTAAAGCGTTATCAAGTTCTGAGATGGAGAGGTTAATTCCTTTTCTGAATCTGTAGATGACCAAGAAGAAAGAACAAGAAGAAAAAGAAGAATTTGAAAGGTTAAGGGTTTTGAATGACGATGAGTTTCGTTTGTGGATGAGAAAGGGTGATACTGTTGATTCACGACGAACCAGAGAGAGGCTTCAGCAAAGGGGTGAATGGAGGTGTACATGGGGGAAAACTCGGAGTGCAACTGAAAGTGAGGATGCGGGAAATCATGTTGAGAGAGAAGAAGATGAGGAAATCAGTGATGATTCGATGAAGAAAGCAAAAGCTGCAAAGAGAAAAAAGAATAAGCAACAACAATTTTAAGATGTAATGTACAGGTGTTATCTTGCTGAGAAGAAGAATAACCCATAAAAGTTTGCTCGAACCATGTCAGATCCCTTAAATATAGATTCTGACGGTGATAAAATCCCTTGGTTAGTTATCGATGGAGAACCTGTGCTTGCTGGTGAGATGGAAATCTGCAGTGAAGAGGAAGAAGATGATTCAGAGGATGGGGTTCTTTATGGGCCAATTTCTTCTTCAGGCAGTGATAATGATGGTCGAGGCTGCTACTATGAAGAGGATGAACTTGGCAGCAATAGCGAAGTGATGGCAATTCTTGGTGATTGATTTGTAAGTATGATCAAACCCCTTGGAAATAGAGTATTGTAATTTGCTAATTACTGGACTCTTGAGCATCTTCGTGAAAACTTGTGGGGGTATTGATGATACTTGGTGTTGCTGAAGAAATGTAAGGTGAATGGTGTTTCAGAGTCTGACATTTTGTGGTAGTTACTTTTGTTACTTCTATGTGAATGAAAAGTGATAGTAGAAGCAGGATGATGGTTTAAGTGATTTTGGGGATTAATTTGCATCGTATGCAGGATTGGGGGTTTAGCAGGATAATGTTCAAAGGTTAAGTTTGCTGGAGTTCTCTTTGCAGGGAGTTTTTTAGTGTTGCAGCTTTGATTTTGTTTTGTGTAAAAAGGAAAGTTGTAATGGAAATAATGGATTATTGGATTAGTAGAAGTAATAGTTTGTTTGTTTTTTGTTTCTTGGAATGTAATCGAACAGGGTGTGTTCTTCAAGTTGTTTTGAAAAACAGTAATGTTAAAAATATGGTAGGTGTTGGTTTGATGAGTTTGAATGTAATTGTTGGTTCTTTTCCTTCTTTTGATTTCAGTAATAGTGAATATTGTAGAGTAGGTGCACAAAGTGATGATGTTCTTGATGAAGGAAATTAGTAATCCAATGATAATTGAGTAAAGGTAGAAGAGATTGATATAACTAAACTTGCTAGGATGAACACTGAATTGCATCTGGGAACAAGACCTTCTTACGTCACCGTGACAGAGCAGAGCTCAAGAGTCATCAATTTATTTTCTTTCCAACAAATCAAAATATTATACAATGTTAGGAAAACAATTTATATGAATGATAAAATTCGTATAACAAGATTATTATTATTTTCAATATATTGTCGATTATTGATATACAGAGGTAAATTCCTTAAGGTGGGACTGAAAAAAAGCTATTAATATTAAACTGCAGAGGTTATTACTATTTATAACTGGTCCAAGTTGGGACCGTAACTTTTTATTAATATGTAGAGGTTATTAATATATGGAGTATCAATATATGGAGGTTCTATTATAGAACATACAAATTTGGTACTTTAAACAAGATTTATGTTTTTAAACTCTCATGACATGGGCTAAAATTACAAAAACTAACCACTACATTAGCAAATTGTATGTACACATTATGCTTAAACCAGATTTCCACAAAATCTCAATTACTAAAATCTCTTGTGCCGAAATCAGGGACGTGATATATACTACACGAAATCAGGGAATTTGTAACGCCCGATTTTGTAACGGATATTTTTTAAGTAACGTCGTATCGACGTTGGTAACTTTGTAACACTGGATAATCGTTGCAATAATTGGTATATGTTACAGAGTTTCGGGAGGGTTGTGGGTAATTACCTTTCTATCCTCAACTTAAATTGCCAAGTTACATGGTTACCCTCATTTACTACTATTAGCGCCTCTATTACTACTATCAGCTCCCAATTTCTTCTCACACTCTAGGGCTACGCAGCCTACCAATGATTCTGGCTTTTTTCTCCAATATTTTTTTTACCATTATAACTCTTCATTTTAATTACCGAAAATCAGGAAACAAAACTAAAATCCGAAGAAAAAAAAATCATCTGAAATTAGTTTTTCATTTAATATGTCTGAAAACTAGAATAAAAATCAGCTGGGAGGTAGATAAACAACTTAATTCGTTGATAGAAAAACGGTTGAGACATTACTACATCTTATCTTTCACCTCCGTTTATTTCACATCTCACCGAATTCTTGGTTTATCCTTGCAACCGCCATCGATTTCAGTTTGAGATTCAGTAGTAGGAAACTTCATCAACAAAATTGAGTCAACCGATTCTACTGTGACTCGTCGATTTCAACAAAGATTTAAGCTTATCGAGTTATCATAGAAGGATTGAGTTTGATTAAGATTTCTGAATCTATCGATTCTCCTGGGTTATCTTCAGCTAATTAAGGTAATTCTTTTATTGTTTTCTTAATCGACATATTTTCAACATATGGGGATTATTAGTTTTAGAAATTGAGGATTATAGATGTTGTTGTGAATTTTATTCTACTGTAGTATGTTGATTGACATTTTTAGGTTTAGTTGATAAACTTAGGTTACTAAGACATAGTATTTTACTTGTTTGTTGGATGTCAAATTTTATGGATAAATCTTAGATGCGTATAAAAGACAATTATAGCCAAGAATACAGAGAAGGGGTTAGAAAATTCATTGAATTTGCAATGTCAAATGGTACTTGTGCAAAAACGTGTGCTTTCCCGTGTAGGAAGTGTGAAAATAGACATCGACATGATTCTCGGTGGTTAGGACCCATCTGTATGATAATGGTGTCGACAAGACATACACCACCTGGAGCTTACATGGTGAGAGAGCGGATGGTACTTCAACAAGTCGTTCTAAGGGGAAGGCCGTAGTCGAAGAAACGTCTGATAAGCAATCAGATTGTTTGAATTTGAATGATTTTATTGACTCTTCCTTTGGTATTCATCATGACCATGATGGAACACAAATTGGAGAATCACCCTTAGAAGATCCAAATGTCGAGAAGCGTTATAATAGGTACAAATCGTTAGCGGCAGAGAAGTTGTACCCTTCATGTGAAGACAATCTCACAATCCTCTCTGCTATGGTAGAACTACATAATGTGAAGAAAACTTATAAAATTTCGGGTAACTGTGTCAACAGTTTTTTGGATTTGTTAAGAGAGTGGCTTCCAAAACCTAACAAGTTACCCAAAAACTATGATGCTATGAGGTCAATGCTTAAGGATCTGGGGATGAAATCGAAGGCTATTCATGTTTGTGAGAATTATTGTATTATGTTTTACGAGGATAATGAGGATTTAATAGAGTGTCTGGTATGCAAAACTCCGAGGTTTAAGTTGAAAGCTACCAAAGATGGTCCTGTGGTGACAAATGAACCTTGCAAAGTGCTGAGATACTTTCCTGTAGATGAAAAACTAAAGAAAATGTATTTTCTACCTTGGATATCAGACGCAATATTGTGGCATGATCGAGCGCAAGTTTCATCTGAATATATGCATCATCCAATCGATTCATCTCAGTGGGCACAAATGAAATGAAGTGTCCGTTGTTTGCCGTGGAAGGAAGAAATGTTTGGCTTGGAATATCAACAGATGGGTTTAATCCTCATGGTGTACAGACTTTGAGTTGGAGTTGTTGGCCTGCGATCCTTGTGGTTTATAATCTTCTGCCTTCTATGTGTATGAAGTCTGACTTTTAAATGATGACTCTGTTGATACCTGGGGGTAAGTCATTAATGAAAAGGTAGTATTTTACTCTAAAAAAACACACTAAAAAAACTTTGGCATCCAGGGGTACAAGCTATTGATTCTTTGAAAAGGTAGTATTTTACTCTGAAAGCAACTCTGATGTTTGGGATTCATGACTTGCCTTCTCAAGGTGTTTTAAGTGGATGTACCACTCATGGCTACTGTGCGTGTGTTTGCTGCGCAGAAGAAACTTGAAGTACTCATCTAGGTTATGGCAGCAAGATTGTGTACACTAACTATCGTATATTCCTTAAGTCAAGGCACCCATTTAGGTATGGGACTCTTTTGGGATTAGAGACACATGAACATAAAAGTGCACCGCTGAGAATAACAGGAGCACAGTCGCTTGAGAACTTGGCACATGTTCATTACAAACCTGGTTAGTTAGTGGTCCGCAAGACAGGTAAAGGAAAGAGATATCAATCTGATGAAGTGGAAGGTGATTCTGATCTTGTCACAGGTGCTTTCTTTAAGAAGTGTATTATTTGGGAACCTGAGTCGTATTGTGCCTTGACTATACGGCATTGTGTCGATGTGATGCACACGGAAAAGAACATCATGGAACACGCTATCTACACTATCTTTGATAAGGATAATAAGTCCATTGTTGCATGGAATAATCGTGACAAATTGAAGGAGAATAAATTAAACTGTGGATAGTTGAAAGAGAATAAAACAAAGAAAGGAGTAGAGATGGTTCCGGTGTTTGTTTTGAGCAAACAAGAGAAAACTGATTTTTGTCAGATTCTTAATGATCTGAAAGTTCCCACAGGCTTTTCGTCGAATATAAGTAACAACATAAATATGGAGCAATTGAATTTGAGAAGCTTGATATCACATGACTACCATGTGATTATGGGGTACTTATTACCTGTTCTTCTTCAAAATTCCTTTTCAGGAGAGAAATACTTGTGTAATGTGCTTCAACAAGTCAGTTTGTATCTTAGAATTTTGTGCTCAAATGTGGTTAGCAGAGAGTATCTGAACCAGGCTAAGTGGATGATTGCAGAGGTCATGTGTATGCTCGAAAAGTATTTCCCGGCTGGATTTTTTGATATAAGCGTGCACAACATGGTTCATTTGGCTGATGAGGCCTTAGTTTGTGAACCTGCTAGGTATCGATGGATGTACCCATTCGAAAGGTGAATTGCTATTTTACCATTTGTCCTTTATTTTTATTAATTTTTGTACTTAAATTTACATGTACATACTGAATCAGGGCAATGAAGAAGTGTAAAAACATCCCAAATAACAGCATATACATTAAAGGGTCAGTAACGAAGTCGACTGAAATGGATGACTGTGTTAGATTTGCCATAAAGCACATGAAAAATGTTGATCAAGGAGGTCACAAATATATTTGGAGCCCTTCTTAAAGGATGAACATGAATTCAGCGATGTGGGTTCTCTGCTTGATGAAAAGACGGTTCAGGTGATCCCTATTCAGTGGATGCGGCATAATCCAGAAGGTCTCGATGTTTATTACAGGTATTGGTTGGCCGTGTTTTGTTTGTATAGGGACAATGGGTTATTCTATTTAGATTTTAATACTATGTATGCTAAATGTAGGGATTATTGGGAGAACTGTGAAGCTGATGGGGATGCAATGGAGGAAGTCGAGATGCAAACCAAGTTCCTTAGTTGGATGTATGAAAAGTTTTTCATTGGCGCTCTTGATTGTTAGCATAATAATGATGCAGTATGCTGATGTGTTGATTTTCTTTTCGCTTTCATAGCTTAGATCAGAAGAAAAAATGGATACAAATTTGTGGCGTTACGTTAGAGGTCCGGTGTGTCAGAAAGAGTACAAAAGATACCGTGTGAATGGATTTAGTTTTTGTTCCCAAACAAACCAGGAAAATGCTAAGACCCAGGACAGTGGCGTCACCGTGGTTGCATCGACCACTTTTAGGAGCTCGAAAAGGGACAAAAGACCTGTTACTAACCTGACCCGGTGGTATGGGGTGATCAGACAAATCCTAGAGTTAAACTATGGTACATTTAAAGAAACTGTCTTCTATTGTGATTGGGTGAAGGTAGAGAATGAAATAAAGATCTGTCAGGATTCATATTTTCCTTTGGTAAATCTTTCAATATTGAAAGCCATACCAATATTTCAGACGAGCTCGTGATTCTCGCTGAAGAGGCTGCCCAGGTTTTCTACTCCAGAGACGTGAAACATCCATATTGGTGGGTTGTTATTCATACACCAAAAGGAATGACTGCAGACGTGGAAAAAGCAGAGATACCAGGTCGCGACAGTTTTCAAGATATTTTAGCAGAGGAACCACATCTACATAAATTGCTGAAGCAAAAGCGTCTCCCTCAAACAAAGAAATAAAAAATATCCAATATATGTGCGATCAGTAAGTTTCCTTTATAATTATATATATATATATATATTGCTTCACATATTGTGAAAAAAAAATTTGCTTGTCATATGAAGATTCCAATTGCAAGATCTGGTCTTGAATATATGCAGATTCCAATTGCAAGATACTTTGCATTTGATCAGAATACTGGTCTTTAATATATGCAGATTCCAATTGCAAGATCTGGAGTTATCTTTGGACCTACGAGCTCTATGTTTTTCAGTTGTTTCGTAAATTTTTCCTCATGTTTGACTTTAGATTGTGTAATAACAAAAACAAAATTCACCCCCCATTTTTACACATATTTGCTTACGAATCCTTGTGTAAGTTACTTTATTGTTTCCGCCCCACTTTTTAGGCGCCCATAAATTAGAAGATGTTGTTTCCACCCAACATCTCCTTTTATCACTACCAAACAAACACTCCCTTTCCCAACAAAATCATCTTCTTTGGGAAAGTAGTTTATGTTTTCTACCCAGAGACAAAAAACCAGCAGTTATTAGTTGCTCTTCAATAGTTCAGAAGCTAAAGTAAGTAGGAAAACAACAACAAAATCATCTTTAATTTTAGTTGCTTCTGAATATTTGAGTAAACCATACTCTTCAATCTTCATCTACACAGGTATGGGTTTTTATTCTTTTAAGTGCCGTTTTTCTTCATCTTCCTCCGCATGATTGCATAAAAATGGATTCTTTTTTTTAATGATCCTTTTTTCTTTGTTGCAAAGAGAATGCAGAGAAGTGTAATAGCACTTAATGTATTATTTAAAAAAAAATTATTACTCTGTTTTGTTGTACACTATCTAGTGTGAACACTTTGTTTGTGTTGGTGGTGTGTGGTTGATTTGAGAATTAAGTGTAATCATGATATGGGTTTTGTTCGAATTACATTATTATACTATGAAGATGTGTTTGATTTAAGTTTTGTGGTTGTTATTAACTTTTTCTTATTTCTAGGGTTTGATTTGTTTTTGAGTGAAAATACAGATTGTTTCTGTTGTTGTTTCTAGGATTCGATCTGTTTTTAAATGAAAATGCAAATTGTTGTATCTCTTGCAATGTATTTGGTTATGTTTAACACCAAAGTAATTGTTTTGCAGCAATACTTTTTATACATTGCTGTATGGCGTCAAGGAGGAGCCTCAATCCTGATTCGTCATATGAGAGGAAGAGAGACAAGATAGGAAAGAAGCCTAAGGTATGTTGTTCGGATGATGAACCAGAGGAAGGTTGCACCAAGGATCCTCTTGCTGAGTCTTATAAACTGATTGAGCTCATGACCCATGAACAGTTGAAACAACTCCAGAAGCGTGTGAACGACTTCGTCACATGTCATGATATATGGCTCAAAATTAAATAGGAAGAAGCGTCACACCGGAGGAAGGCTGCTGAAGAAGCTGCTTTGCAAGAGGGGTATGAAAAGTTCAGATACGAACAGTTTCGTCGTGCACAGGCATTACTCGCAGCAAGTATTCCGCAATATCCTCCACAAGTAGATTTTTTGGCCTCTGATGCTGAATTAGAGGCTGGACCAGATTGGGAACCTTTTCAGCATGTGCCTAAGCACCAGATGAGGAGGTAGATCATCTCGCGTAGGATGATTTGGAGGAAGAAATAGAAGCATACAATTTGCATGAAATTCTCATGGGGCCTGTTGATCCAGAAGAGGAGGAGTATGCTCAAGCACTAGTGGATGCTGAAGATAATGTCGATAATAATGAAGACTATGAGGAAGATGAGACAAGTGAAGTCATTGACGAATGTGAAGAGGATGGAGATGAAGAAGAAGATGAAGATGAAGAAGATGAAGATGAGGAATATGATGGATATGACTTGTATGAGGAAGATTCTACAGATGATGATGACTGAGGATGATGGATTATAAGATTTTTCTAACTGCTGATGGATGAACTAACTTTTTGGGTGTATATATTTTGGTATATATATACTTAGTGGTGATACCTGAGGGTATAGTTTTTGGTTTACTTTTTGGTATATGGTTAACAAAACAAAACAATTGTTATGTGGATGACAGTATATGTACGGCGACGGTATATTTTTGTTCAGAGATCGCTATGTGGATGTGATCTCTGTTTTTCTATTTTCCTGTAGCACACCCTTTGAAGACATTTTGTGTGTGTTGTGTAAAACAGATACATATATTTATTATTATATACATGTGTGTTTATGTATGCTTGTTAAAAATGGAATGGACCTGTTCCGGCAGGGGTATTTTCCTAATTTTTGAAATCACCGGAAAATTTGATGCGCTTGTTCCCGCATGGGTACTTTCTTAATTTTTGAAATCAAGGAAAATTTGATGCACCTGTTCCGGTAGGGGTATTTTTTAAAAATTTTGAAATCAAGGAAAATTTGATGCACCTGTTCCGGCAGAGGTATTTTCATAAATTTTGAAATCAAGGAAAATTTGATGCACCTTTTCCGGCAGGGGTACTTTCTTAATTTTTGAAATCACCGGAAAATTTGATGCACATGTTCCGGCAGGGGTATTTTCATAATTTTTGAAATCACAATCATCCAATCTGATATTTGACATCTCAAACCTCACCTTGACGAGAACATTAGGTCTGTATATGGTAATCTTGCAAGCTGAGTTCCATAATAGGTTGCAGAATCCACTCAAGATCCATCCAATATGATATTTTACATCTCAAACCTCACCTGGACGAGAACATTGGGTCTGTATATGGTAATCTTGTAAATTGAGAATACCTTGTTTTGTTTCTGATTATGTGTTTGACCACAAATTTGACCAACTTGACCACAATTTTGACCAACTTGACCACAATTTTGACCAATTTTACCTCGATCTGGATGCCTTTGACCTAGATATTTTGAGAGAAAATCAAATCTCTCTTCTATTATCGTACTCTTCTCTCTTGTCTGAAAAAGTAAGGTTTCAATTTTGGGTCTCAAATTTCGTTCCCTCTCAAATCCCCACTCTGATACATCTTTTAGATTTCAATTCCCTCTCAAATATGAGAAACCTTTTCTTATTCCCTCTTAAATTTGAGAAACCCTTTCTTATTCCCTCTCAAATTTCATTTCCCCCCTTCTCAAATTTTCAAAATGATTTCAAATATAATCCTTCTCTACAAATAGATGAAGATATTAATTTCTTTCCCTTCATTCTCACCATCCTCCTTCGCGATTCTCACTTATACCCCTTTCTTCTTCCATACCTCCTCTTACCTCGCATACATCTTTGTACCTCATTCATTCTCCATAGGTAATCTATGTAGCTTTTACTTTCGAATATTTATTTCAAATTAGGGTTTCTTTTTTGTTGGTTGGTATCGCCTTCATAGATTTACTTGTATGTTGTTATTTACTGCTTTGCAATTCTTGGTATTTGGTTGTTATCTGTTTCCATAGATTACAACCAAACTCGGAGTTTCTACATGGTTATGAAGTTTTTCTTCATAGGTTGTTCTTATTACTTTAAAATTATACCTTTGTTGGTTGTAATCTCCATTACAACTAGAAGTTGGGGTTTTGTATTTTAGTTCACTTCTAGATTTGCTCTCATTTTAGTTCAAATGCCTAATATGTTGTTTGTTGTTTGGTTTGTTTGGTATGAAGATGTTGTCAAGTCAGGATTCTCACTTTTCAGATCATGTTGTGTCTCCTTCTACCAATGAAACTGGTTCTGCATCTGATTTTTGTAGTACTCCATCTCATGGTGGTTATGAAAATGGTTCTCTATCTCATGATGAAACTCAGTCTGATTCTGACTTGGAGGAGACACAAGTTCCACCTAGACTCTTGGTGGAAATAGATGAATGTGGAAGACCATTTGGCGAATATGCATCAAAGTTTGCAACTCGTGTAGGGGAACTCATTCGAGTTCACTGTCCAATTGACTACAAAGACCGAAGGCTCATTCATGCAGCCTTCAAGGACCAAGTCTGGAACCCGCTCATGGTAACTTATTATCTCCTATGCATTTCATTCTATGGTTTGATCCACTTATACATATCAGTGTTTATATACTAACTACCTAGTTATTGTAAATAGCTGACAAAAATACTTCATCGTTTCAGCACAAATTTTGTTTCGCATAATATGAGTCTCTTGTCAAGCCATTTATCAAAAAAAAAATCCCCAGAAGTTTCGTTCATTCAAATGGGAGTTACGCCTTAACATTCTGAAAAAGCTTGAGACTCTGGAAGAGATGGATGCAGCATGCCTTTATGGTGTTAATGATGACATTTGGAAACGATTTGTGCATAATGAGTACCAGCCTAGCATGCAACAAAAGTATGCTAGATATGTTGAGAACCAGCGGAAGAGAAGGATTTGACATTGTTTAGGTAGACTCTAGGTCCCATGCCAACAAATCCTACAGAGTTGTAAGTACTTTCTAACTTAGTGGTCTTAACACTAAATTCTCAAACTATTTTATTTGGACAACCCTTACTGACCATATTGATTGTAAAGGCCAAAAAAGAAAGTAGGGTTATCGAGTGTTGTGGTGAGAGCTGGATGCTGGCTCAAGTAGGGAAAATGGAGCTGTACATCCAAGTGGAGTTGAAACATATGTGATTATTGTACCATCATATGTTGTTCAGAGTTCAAATAAATTTAATTGTTTACAGTTTGGTTCTTTTGGATTTCAGGAAAAAGTGAAGGCTGTCGTAGAAAAGAGAAAGGCCCAATTTGAAGCTGGTATTGAGGCTGTTGTAGATATTACCAATGATCCAGTTACTGAAGTTTTTGGCGATGAAACTAATCGAAGCTATTGCCGAGGCTTTTCATCCACTGTTACCAAGAAGCAAGCAATACAAGGAATATTTGGTTCTTCAATAGCCGCGAGTGCAAAAGCCAATTTATTTACTCCAGCTGGTAATGAAGGCATGATGGACAAGATCCAAGAGGAGTTAAGTGTTCAAAGGTGAGCTTCAATCTGTAACTCATTTACGTACTTGGTTTTTATAGTCAGTTTTGTAAATAAGAGATTATAAAAAAAATTAATCAACTATTGAATGGGTTGGTTTTGGTTATAGGTTGTTTTCAGTTTCATGGCAAGCTAACAGAACAATATCAATTGTCAAAGCAGAGAAAAAGTCCCTGATGTCCATTCTCCGGTCGTTCAACCTGGTGCTACTGCTAATACTATACCTGCTGAAGGAGAGCCTCAAGTTTGTCTTGTTAACAGAAAAAGGGAGACAGTCGCAACAGGTTATGTGGTTACCGGCTTGGATGGAGAAATATGTCATGGGGTGAGTGTTGATCATGACGAGATAAAGGTATGCATTGAGGGTGTTCTTGATGTGCACTATCATGTACCCTATGCTCCTCAAGGCCCGAAAAAATGCTTCATATTGGCTGATTATGTTTTAGGTAGATTTTCAATCTGGCCTGCAAACCGGTTTGTCTTGCAACCGGTAGATTAAGCAGTTTGGAACTTATCTTTTGGTGCATCTTTCCTTACTTTTTATACATATGTTGCTACTTATATTTTGTTGTGTTCTTTTGATTCAGTCACTCTTTAGTTAGAGTGTGTACTTAGAGTGTAACTCTGAAAGCTTCTTAGTCTTTCCTGCAAACCGGTTGGTCCTGCAAGATCTAGACTAAGCAGTTTGAAACATAGTTTTTTGTGCAGCTTTCCTTACACTAATATATACATACTGCTGCTTATATTTTGTGGAGTCTTTTTTAACTCTCTAGCTAGAGTGTACCCCAGAAAAGTTCCTTTCAGTTTTCTGTCACTTTAAACATTTCTTAAAAATACACTTCTGCGAGTGTATTGGGTTGTACTCCTTTGTGTAGATCTATATATGGATGTATTTTATTTACTTTCTTTTATTCCCCCCCCCCCTTTTTTAACTCCGTCATTTTAAATGTCGGTCCCTAGCCCGGGTAAAGAATGATGGAAGAGGGGTAACCTTGTATCCTCTTCTGATATTTCATATCATTTTTTTTTTTTGTCTGTTTTCAGGAACTTTGGTGGAAAAGATTTAGAATACAGAAGTTTATCAGTTGTGTTTCTTTCATATATGCAATTCCCATGAGCATGGGATACCGCAGGTCGCCTTTTTAATCTCAGGTTTGTTACCCATACCTAGCTAGCTATTATGAACTCTTCAAATATGTCATTTTCTTATTCAGCTGCCATGCATCTGACCGAAAATCATTTGTTTTGCAAGGTTTCATGGATGCTAACACCCGAAGATGGAGATTACCTATTATGGAGAAAGTTGGCAAGTTATTTTAATCTCAGTTTTGTTTCATTACATATCATGATCTCTTCAAATTGTTTCGTGTACTTATTCAATTGACAATATTCAATTCACTGATATGCGTTTGCTGGTATATGACATGTGGCGGTGTTGTCCTTGCAAAGATGTACAGAGATGGAAAGATCTTGTAACCAAGTCATCTTATTGAAATAAGTTTATCCCTTCTCTTGTATAGCGTTGCGGGACCTTGATAGAGAAATGCCAGCGCTGTGGTGAAATAACTTGACATTGTTTGTCCTGCAAATCCGCAGAAGTAGCACAAGCTAGAAGTATCATATTCTTGTATCTAATTATATTGTTGAGTAAGATCTTACCACATCTATTCATTCTTTTCAAGTATGTGTTTTACATGATTTATTCCAAAAGGTACAACTTGCTACCATCGAGTTTTCGGAGTGTAGATGTTATGGTCGTCAGGTTTGCTGTAAATGAAGGAGATAAATGCAGCTAACTGTTGTGGTTACACAACAAATTAACAATCAGGAAGATGAATTAACGGAAAAATGATGATAAAAATCTCAAATCCGTAAGGAAATGAGCCAAATCTGGTTCATGAAGAACGCAGCCAAATAGGTTTGTAGTTCATAAATTCCGATGAGAGAAAATTAATCTCTCTTACACATTTAAGTATCCAATCATTAACCCTAATCCTGCCCAACGGATGGGGGACGCGTGGGCTACATCGAATGGACAGTAATAACCAATTAGCTAGCAACAGAATTCAACTAAGTACACCCAGAGTTTTACTAATGGCGGCCAAAAAGGACAGCCCCTAACTGTCACACCGTGACATTGCCTCTCTCTCAAAAGAATCCTTGACCTCAAGGATGAATTTAGGATAATGTGCCCTGATGTCAGAGAGAGCCTCCCATGTTGCATTTTTTTGGAGAAGAGTTGGTCCATTGGAGGAGAACTTGCTTGACCAACTGATTACCTTGTAGAATTTATCTGGTCTGTAGAATCTTCTCAGGCAGCATGATGATTGCACCTTCATGATCCACCACTGGAAAGTTGGTAGATGGAGTGTGCTTAAGGACAATGTGTTTCTTGAGATGGGACACATGAAATACTGGATGTATGCGTGCATGGGAGGGTAATTACAACCTGTAAGCCACTTTACCCATTTTCTGCAATACTGGAGAAGGTCCATAGAATTTTGAAGAAAGTTTGAAATTCTTTCTGAGAGACAGAGAGGCTTGCCTGTAGGGTTGGAGTTTGAGATACACTAGATCACCTACTTCAATGGATCTGTTTTTTCTGGACTGATCTGCATAAAACTTTATTCTTGCCTGAGCTGTGTGTAGTGACTCTTTGAGAATATCCAGTAGAGAGTTTCTTTCTTTCAAATATGTTTCAACAGCAGCAACTGAAGTGGTGACAGAAGGAGGAAATGCAAGGTGGGGAGAGACATACCCATAAAGTGCTTGGAATGGAGACATTTTTATGCTGGTATGGAATCTGGTATTGTACCACCATTTTTCAAGAGCTAGACACTGGCTCCATTTACCTGGTTTATGGCCAGTAAGGCACCTTAAATAAGTTTCTAAGCAAGCATTAACCCTCTCAGTCTGGCCATCTGTTTGGGGGTGATATGCAGTTCTGTGGTTGAGACTTGTGCCCAAGGCCTTAAACAGATCCTGCCAAAAATTGCTTATGAAGACCTTGTCCCTATCAGATACAATGGATGAGGGAAAGCTATGCAGTTTGAACACTTCATTGAGGAAGTATGAGCAACTGAAATTGCAGTGTAAGGATGTTGAAGAGCCAAGAAATGAGCATATTTGGTGAGTCTGTCTATAATGACAAGAATCACACTCTTTTTATTGCTGACAGGCAAGCCTTCTATGAAGTCCATAATGATATGCTTCCATGGATGGTCTGGAATAGGTAGTAGTTGAAGTAGACCTGCAGCATTGGTGGTGTCACTCTTGTTTCTCTGGCACATATCACAATGAGAGACAAAAAGTACTATGTCCTTATGCATTCCTTTCCAGTAAAAATGGTTCCTTGCTCTGACAGAGGTGGCTTGAACTCCAGAATGGCCTCCAATGGAAGATGCATGTAGAGATTCTAATAGTGATTGTCTGACATTTCCTCCTGTTCCAATATAAAGTTTAGTTTTGTATCTTAAAATACCTTATGTGTAAGTGTAATATGGAGCACTTTCAGGGTTGAGAAGAAGTTGAGATATCAGCTGGTTTGCTTTAGGGTCATTGTTGTAGCTGTTGGTGACATCTTGAACCTAATTTGGAGTAGAAGTGGTTAAGGAATTACATTCAGCAATATCTGAGGGTCTTCTAGAAAGAGCATCTACAATAGTATTCTCATCTCCTTTCTTGTATTGTATAACATAGTCAAACCCCAAGAGTTTGATTAACCACTTTTGTTGGAAGGTGGTGGTGATCTTCTGATCAAGTAAGTATTTGAGGCTTTGATGATCAGTCTTAATAGTGAATTTAATGCCCTGAAGATATTGTCTCCATCTTTGCACAACCATAACTATAGCAAGGAGCTCCTTTTCATAAGTGGACAGTGTTGTAGCTCTTGGGCCCAATGGTTTGCTGAAATAAGCAATTGGCCTTCCTTGTTAGATTAGAACTGCTCCAATGCAAGCATCACTAGCATCACTCTCTACTACAAATGGTTTTGTGAAATCAGGTAGAGCTAATACAGGGGTATTACTCATTGCAGTCTTGAGGTTCTCAAAAGCAATAGTAGCAGTTGTGGTCCATAGAAATGAATTCTTCTTGAGAAGATCAGTGAGAGGTTTGCTAATTGCTCCATAACCCTTCACAAACTTTCTATAGTAGCCAGTGAGGCCAAGAAACCCTCTCAAGTCTTTGATAATCTTTGGAAGTGGCAAATTCTTCATGCAAGTAATCTTATTGGGATCAACACTAACTCCTTCAGCTGTAATGATGTGACCAAGATATTCCAAGGAAGGTTGTCCAAAGCTGTATTTGGACATCTTAGCAAAGAGCTGGTGTTGCCTGAGCAAGGAAAAGACAATCCTGAGGTGCTATAAATGCTCAGTCATGTTGGCACTGTAAATTAGTATATCATCAAAGAAGACCAGAACAAACTTTCTCAAAAATGACTTGAAGATGTCATTAATTAGTGACTGAAATGTAGCAGGAGCATTGGTAAGACCAAATGGCATGACTTTGAATTCATAGTGACCTTGATGAGTCCAAAAAGCTGTTTTGAAGATGTCCAAGTCATGAACTCTAATTTGATTATAACTGATAGACGCATTTATGTGTCTATTTTTTATCTCTTTTGTGTATATTGTTAGTACCCATTTTTGTACTAATTTTGGTATTTTATCCCTTTGTAGGTGTTTTTGGAGGAATAGGTTTTTGCGGCAAAATTGGCTCGAAAAGTTGATAAATGCAACCCAAGGGACGAGTGTTATGCGTACTCCAGCAACGGATAAGGGGCGACCATTGGATAAGGGGTAACCTTCCCCTTCACGTTCAAATTCTGAATTTGGGAGGGAAACCAAAAACTTAAAAGCGTGTTTCCTGGCAGATTTGGTGATGGATTTTTAGAGGTATTTGAGGTCGATTAAACCTATGATTTTCATAGGGTAGACTACTTATGGGTCTAGGAGTCTAACATGGGTGTTGAAATCGATTAAACTGGGCTCAATCGACGGATTTTGATCTCAACAGCAAAATATGGAAAGTCACGTGTGTGACCGATTTTAGGAAATTTTAGAAAGATTAAAGTCAAGATTTTCTTCCCAAAGCTTAATATATATCTAAGGAATAGTTTAGAATCAAAAGGAAAGCCCAGATATGCATGGAAATTCTAAAACAAGAAATTGCCGCAACTTTGCCGTGAAGAGAAAGAAAGAGATTTCGCAAGATTTTGGAGAGATTTAATCGCTCCTTTTGATATAAATTGATTGGTTGGGTCATATAGAAGGGGTGTCGAGAGTTTGGGGCGATGAGAAGGGCTGAGGAGGCGAGAATCAGAGGTTTACAGGCCGCTGCTGCTGCTGTTTTCTGCTGGTGCGGAGCTGAAGAACACGAAGAACATAAGACGCACACGGAACAGTCGCGAAGAACACGAAGAACTTCGACCCACACCAAACCGTCGCAGAAGCAGTCTTATATTCAACTACAGAAAGCTGTTATCGTTTTTGACTGTCTTTGCTTAATACTTTCAGCGACCATTACCTTCCTTACAACAAGCTTTCTGTAACTATAGCTCGTCCTTTCTAATAAAAACACCTTATTTGATCAATGGAATCAACTTTTGAGCATATTTCTAATATGAGGAGCTAAACCCCTTAGCCGAGGCGACGGAGGAAGCCATTGTTCCATGAAAAGTGGTATAGTTCTATTTTAATTATTTATTGCAATTATTTTACATGATTATTTGCATATAACTTAAAAGAAAAATTGGTTTTTATTGAGTAGTTGTGAAGTGTTTTGATGGGACATGCTTGGTTTTAATACTTTTGATGTTTCATGCTTCGTGCTTACAATTATTACTTCAAAAATCTATTAAAAGCAAAATATTAGAATCACTTTAAAAGAAAAAATTGCATGAATATTGATTAGAATTTATAACTTAATTGGTCAATGGTGGAGTCCAGAGTCTCGGTATTTTCTTATTATTGTTGAAACAACTTTATTTAATTTTCGAAAATCCTTCACAAGCCCGAGTTGAACGAACTCTACTTATCACTTTTTACAACAACTTAAAATTCACATCAATAACCAGCTCATAGATCAATTTTTGAGAAGATGGCATACCCACATAACTCATCCAGTAACTCATCAACAATGGGTATGGGGAATTTGTCTTTGATTGTGATACTATTCCGCGTTCTATAATCAACACAGAATCTCCAAGAGTTATCCTTCTTTTTGGTTAAGAGAATAGGAGAGGAAAATGGGTTATGGCTTGGTTGAATGATGCCAGACTGAAGCATTTCTTGAACAAGTTGTTCTACCACTCCTTTCTGAATGTAAGGGCACTTATAAGCTCTGAGGTTTATAGGAGCAGAATTAGGCTGTAATGGAATTTTATGGTCCAAGTTTCTTGGAGAAGGTAATTGAGTAGGTTCTTGAAAAATATCATGAAATTCATTTAACAAGGGCAGTAGAATATCAGGAGTGATAGGTGGTGAAGTAGGTGTAGAAATTGAAAACAAGTGGCCCACCATACCATGCATGAGAAGTGTGTGAAAAAAAATTCTTAACAGCTTCACCACTCATCTGTAGTAGAGAAGTCTGTGGCACCATACCTTGTAAGGTAATTCTCTTATTTTTGTATTTAAATGAAATGCTCAGCTTAGAGAAGTTAAAAAGGACATCACCTAAGGTCTTGAGCCAATCTGCACCCAAGACAATATCACAACCTCCCAAGGGTAAAATTCTCAAATATTCAACAAAGTTGTGGCCCCGCATGCTCCATTGGAGTTGTGGACAAATACCAGTACTGAGTGTTTGCTCCCCATTGGCAATGTGACCTTCATTGGGGTAGTGGATTCAATGCAGCAATGAAGTGAAACAGCTAATGCACTATCAATAAAACTTGTGGTGCTGCCAGAGTCAATAAGTATGGAGACTTTGTTGTTGTTAAGGATTCCAGGTATTCTGATAGTATCACCAATAGCATGTCCAGTCAAGGCATGTAAGGACATCTCCATGTCAGATTGTACTGGAGAGTCTACAGCCTCTTCAAAGATTTCATCCTCCTCTTCAGTCTCATGTGATTCAGCATTCTCTACTTGAAGCATAAAATTCTTCTGCTTGCCCTTACAAAAATGGCCTTGTCTATACACCTCATCACAATTGTAACATAAGCCTTGAGATCTTCTCTTGTTCATCTCTTCTTATGTGAGTCTTTTAGTTGTAGGAGTTGTGGGTGTAGGTTTTGAAGGGTTGTTGAAGAAAGATTTGGGAGTCATGGGAGCAGATTTAGGTGATGTATGAATGGGCCTAGGAGAGAAACTGTTAAATGGATATTGTTTTGTTGAGTTGAAAGAGGTATTAAATGATTTTGTATATGGCTAAGTGAGGTGAGTGGTTGAACTGAGTTTCTCCTCATGTAATCTTGCCAAAGAGAAAGCATCTGCTAATGTTTGTGGGTGAAACATGGACACAGATTTCCCTATTTCATCCTTTAAGACATTAAGGCTTTTGGAGATTCAAATTTTTCTTAATAATCGTCAACTGTGGTGGTCTGTACCAGCTTATTGGAGCTACCCAAAAAATTTCTTCTATAGGATTTTAAAATCTAGCACATAGATGTCTGGCTAAATCTGGCCAAGTAATACGTGGTCGATTAACTTGAAAATTTATGTTATAGCATAGCTTGGTTGAACCCACCAAGCGTTGGTATGTCAAGTTTGGTTGTCATATTTTAGTGAATCAAAACTAATTTAAAGAGTTGCTTGATTATTTACTAGAGTCAACTTCGTATAGGTTAGCTAGAAAGTTACTAGGATATGAGACTTACAAGTATTACGTGAAGACTTTGAAGAATGTGAAGAAGTAAAGAACTACAACAACGACATCATCCTTCCTCTTCAGGTTAGTAATATTTGACTTGAACTGTTTCATTCCCAACGTATCTTTCAAGTCGTGCATATTGAAAACATAACTGTGAAGCTGTGAATGATTATACTCTAGTTAAACATAGTATTAAGGAATTACAATACGAAATACAACCTCTATCTTTTGAACTTCGTATATAAGACATCGACATAATCGTATAAATGCTATTGTGATTATGTATGGGTATGGGTGAATATTTCGTCCTAGGAAACAATGTTTTACATTCGTTTAAAGGAAGTACAATTAATAAACTTGTTTTGTGAATCGAAAAGGAAATCGCTAGGCTTATTGGTATTGTTATTCATTGCAAATCTTTGGATTACCAATATGTGTGTTTAGTATAACCGCTCATAACTTGTTTATGTATCTTGGTAAAACTATTCACAATGCCCGACTTTTGTATTGGCATGACTTTTATTAGTGAAACCGATCTTAAGTGATCACCTGAGATGGTGTGATCAATATTTTGTAATTGGTAAGACCAATTCTAGCCATTGGGGAACCGATCCTAGTAAGAGGTGCAACCGATCACAAGTATGTGGAATTGATCCTTGTAAGAGGTGCAACAAGTCTTAGGAATAGGTAAACGATCATATGACTTGTTCAACCGATCACAAGTAAAATACCATAATAATGTGGTAACCGATCCTAGTACCTAGTCAACCAATTTTTGGAAAGCTAGATGACCGATCCTAGTACCCACATGGAGGTAGAACCGAAGCTTTGTGTTTTGGTAGAACCGTGAAACCCATTAATGGTGATTTGATAGGATAATCAATCACATAGTTCTTGGAAGTCAGATGAACCAATTATAAACTTGTTTGGAAGTGTGGAAAATCGGTTCCAAGATTGTAAATATGAAAAAGGATATACAAAGTAAAGATGTCGACATACTTTGAACATGTGCAGTAATTCTTATCTTTTATTGTTCAAAGATATTCCTTAATAACTAAAGGAGAATCCCGGATCGAAATAAATTGAGAATATTTTAATTAAGGTTTTTAGTTTTATATGCCTTTAATTTCCAGCAATTAAATTCATATCTTTAGAAAATAAAAATTGGTAATGTGCATTTACTAATTGGAGATTTTCTACTGAGATTTAGGTCAATATTTGGACAGAGCATTTCCAGGAATTATGAAAACCGTATTTGGACTTTATTGCATATCTTTGAGAATATTCGGTTTTGGAAATTCCTTAGTGTCCAAACTTCCTTGGTCTATAAATATTGAAGTTTGCATTTCAAGCAAACTAATCCTCAGAGCCAGCAAAACTACCTAGTTGTGTTATTACTGGTGGAGCCGTCTATTCGGAGAGGAAAGTACCCTAATTAGGTAAAATCTCTTACGACCGCTCGTTTTAAAGACTTCTTTGGGATTGAGAAGCTCTACGAGTACCGTTGGTGGGAAACTAGATAATTGCAGTTTATTATTAGTTTTCGATTGATTTGATTGACTAATGGTTGTTTAAATTTGATTGCACCTAGTTTGTTTATGCTTGAGAATCTCCTCTTCTGATATAAGATTCACTCAAATTAGATCAAAGTATCGACGGGGATCTTTAGAACTGTTTGTAGATCTAAAGACGTCTTGTGATAATCCATCATTAACAGACTCCGTTATGTGTGTGATTGATCACAAGAGATTCAAGTTGTTTGTGTGCAGGTGTTTATTGAAGATCTAAGAAGATTTGAAGACAAAAAAGATTTCTTATTTGAGTTCATAATCCTTGGTGTGCACAAAACTTGATAGGCTGGAGGGATCCAACTATAATCGGTTTATCTTTGTAATAACCTTGATTGATTAGTTGAGTAGATCGGCATCAATACATTTCTTTGTTATTCATAGTATTGATTGCATAGTCTAAACAATTACTTTGGTAGTTGTTGAAGAGATTGATCTAAGAATCCGACAAAGGAGTTTATTGGGATAAACGGAAGATCCTTTTGTCAAACTCATATCACTTTGTTTGAAAAGAGTTGTTACCGAACATATTTTGTATTCCTTTATTGTTTGGAATACGAACCAAAGGAATTGTTCCAAGTGCGTGACTTATTACAAGTTGGAGGCGCAGGGATACTGAGGGAACTAAGTGAACTATAGGTTTAGTTTCTTGGTCTCAACTATACGAAGTTGGTTTAGATTTTGTATAGCGGCTTAATTCTGAGAGTATTCAATTCTGGACAAGGTCCCGGGGTTTTTCTGCATTTGCGGTTTCCTCGTTAACAAAATCTTGTTGTGTCTTTTACTTTTCAATTTCCGCAATTATAATTGTTTTATTATAATTAGAAGTAAAATACACAAACGTTAATTCCTAATTACTTGATAGCAATCCTATAGTGTTTGGTTAAGTCCGAACCTATTATCAAGTAATCATACTTCATTGTTGTATTGTCTCGATCTTGCATCCATAGTCAATCACACAATTTATCTTGTTGTCGTATTGTCTCGATCTCGTATCTATAGACGATCACACGAAGTGTGAACCGATTAGTTGTATTATCTCGACTCAGTCCATAGACAATCACTTTCGGAGAAAGGACTTATAGGTGGAAAAGTTTTAGATTGGGGTATATTTGGGTACCCTCGTCTTTTCAATTTAAAAACCATGTCTCTGCTTTACCTTCCAGATAGATTGCCGCAATATCCACCTTCTTATGCTCTTCAATGTCATTCAATCGAAAATATCTTTCACTTTTTTGGATCCAACCCCTAGGGTTATTTCCATCAAAATGTGGGAAATCTAACTTTGGAAGTCGATGAAGGTGATTACCTGAGTGAGAACGGTGTTGATGATTTTGATTTGAATCCTCAGTATCATGTACGTTAGAACCACTCGCATCATCAGAACGATTAGTATACATAGGTTTACTAAATAAGGTGATGAGATTTCGATTATTCTCTTGTAATGCCTCATTGAAACTAGCTTTTACTGTATCGATCTGAGAAGTAAGATCGGTAGAGAGTGTTTTAAATTTAGATCGAAGTTGGGTGATAGCAGCTGTGTTAGCATCAGCTTTATCAGATACCTCTTTGAGAGTCATCGTAAAAAAAATAAAAAAAAAATGGGTGGATTGGAACGGCTCTGATGCCAATTGTTGTGGTTACACAACAAATTAACAATTGAAGATGAATTAATGGAAAAATGATGATAAAAATCTCAAATCCGGAAGGAAATGAGCTAAATCTGGTTCATGAAGAACGCAGCCAAATAGGTTTTTAGTTCATAAATTCAGATGAGAGAAAATTAATCTCTCTTACACATTTAAGTAGCCAATCATTAACCCTAGTCCTGCCCAACGGATAGGGGACGCGTGGGCTACATCGAATGGACAGCAATAAACAATTAGCTAGAAACATAATTCAACTAAGTACACCCAGAGTTATACTAATGGCGGCCAAAAAGGACAGCCCCTAACTGTCACACTGTGACACTAACCTGATAAGAAAAACATTGTCCTCTCTAATTCTACTGGTGACTGAACTATTATAATTATTAGTTTCCTTGTTATCATTCGCTACCTCCGGCTAATACACTTACATGCTACAGTTCTCTTTTTGTTTTGTGAGGTTTGACTGATGCTAACACCTGAAGCTGGAGAATACCTACTGCAGAGAAAGTTGACAAGTCATTGTAATCTCAGGTTTGTTTGCGTTACCTATTGTGATCCCTTCAAGTATGTGTTTCACATGATTCCTGCCAAAAGGTACAACTTACCACTGTAATTCCAGTTTGTGGGTAAACTCTTGATACATTAGAGTTTCTTGCATTACTTACTGAAAATTTGATTGATTGATGGTACCATTATCTTTGTTTTTCGAGAATTCATTGATGCAAACACCTGAAGCGGATCAGTCCCACTGTGTGGGGGTCAATCATGAAGCTGGATAAACAAGTGAGACAGTGTTGGCCATGCAAATCTATACCAAGTTAGGGAATGAACTTGTACCAAGCGAGACATTCTTTTCTCTACTTCTATTAATTGGTGAGTAAAGTTTTACTATACCAGTGCATTGTTTGTTGTCATTACATATGAAACCATGTATATAAATTCCCAGTGACAATTCTGTCAAATATAAACTTTTGATGCTTAGGTTGCCATGTTCAAATAAAAACAGTGAGAATGTATGCACTAGAAACTTGCTTATATTAGAAACTGCTGAAATACACAACCTTGTAATTTATTTATAACATAGGGAACCACGTATGTTTTTTTGCCTCAAGGATTTGTTTCACACTCACATATACTTAGTGAAAAAATGGGGGTACAACAACCTCACCCAATAATTCGCTTAGCAATCTGTATGGACTAACTCCAATATACTTTTAAGAGAATCAACTAGACAGTCAGACTCAATCTTAACAAAAAGTATATCAAGGAATTATATCTCAATTTCTCGATTCAATACTTACTCAAGCAAATAGAAATCTGCGAGTCTAATTGAATACAAGATAAATTAACTTGAACGGTACAAAAGACCAATGTTCAAGTATCAATCAATTTCAATCAACAACCAAAGGTCATATTTCCCAATTGATTGATTCAACGCACAACCTGTGATATTTCAATTATATAACAAAATATAATGCGGAAAAGAAATAACAAAAACACCAGAAGTTTTGTTAACGAGGAAACCTCAAATGCAGAAAAACCCCGGGACCTAGTCCAGATTGAACACACACTGTATTAAGCCGCTACAGACACTAGGCTACTACAAACTAACTTCGGTCTGGACTGTAGTTGAATCAAAATCAATCTCACACTGATCCAAGGTACAGTTGCGCTCCTTACGTCTCTGATCCCAGCAGGATACTACGCACTTGATTCCCTTAGATGATCTCACCCACAACTAAGAGTTTCTACGAACCAAAGTCGAAGACTTTAATAAACAAATCTGTATCACACAGAAAAGTCTACAAGAATAGATAAATCTGTCTCCCACAGAAATACCTATAAGTTTTTGTTCCGTCTTTTGATAAATCAAGGTGAACAGGAACCAATCGATAACCCGGACTTATATTCCCAAAGAACAGCCTATAATTATCAATCACCTCAAAATAATCTTAATCGACTAGCGAAACAAGATATTGCGGAATCACAAACGATAAGACGAAGATGTTTGTGATTACTTTTCTATCTTGCCTATCGGAAAAATTAATCTCGAGCCAATTTTAAAATTGCACCCAATACGATAGAAATAGCAAGATCAGATCACGCAACTACAGAGAAAATAGTTGGGTCTGGCTTCACAATCCCAATGAAGTCTTCAAGTCGTTAACCTACAGGGTCTCGGTAGAAACCTAAGGTTAAAGGAGAAGCGACTCTAGCTTATACAACTAGTATCACACAGGAGGTGTGGGGATTAACTTTCCCAATTGCTAGAATTCTCCTTTATATAGTCTCCAAATCAGGGTTTGCAATCTAAGTTACCTTGGTAACAAAGCATTCAATATTCACCGTTAGATGAAAACCTGATTAGATTCAAGCTAATATCTTTCAACCGTTAGATCGAACTTAGCTTGTTATACACAAATGAAATATACGTCATTTAGGTTTGTGTAACCGTACCTAAACGTGTACAAGTCGTTGGTTCAACAATAGTTAACCAAATGGTTAGCCATATGAGCACTTTCATATCAACCTTATTCATCTTCACCATAACTAGTTCAAATGACTCAAATGAACTAGTTCAATTTCTTAGATCTCATAGAAGTATACAAGACACAATCGAAGCAAAATCGGTTTTGATTCACTCGAATCGATTCATGAACTTTATAGGCACGGTTTGCAAATATGCATTCCTTAGTTTATATAAATTTAAGTTCACGAATAAACCAATTTTAGAAAGTAACTCACTTAAGTATGCGTACGGGTATGCGTACTTAAGTAACCGGATTTGAGTTTGATTTGGTTTCCAAACTCAGCATAAATTCACGGACGTGAACTTTCTTCCAGTATGCGTACGGGTACGCATACTTAGGTAACCGGATTGAGTTGGTTTTGATTTCCAAACTCAGCAGAAATTCACGGACGTGAACTTCCGCCAGTATGCGTACGGGTACGCAACTTACCCAGTCTCCATCAACCATTTAGTACATACACAAGTATGCATACATTTGGTTCCCGGTTTTTGATTTATACACTAATGCGCGAACACATTGTATTCTTATATCCAAAGAAGGTTACATGTTCTAAACTCTTTATTTAAATCATTGAAACATTCTTAGAGGATGTTAAATAGATGTTATTCACACACTATTTTTCATCAAAGCAATTTTCAAGATATTAAAATAACCAACATGACTTTCGTCACTTGTAAAGATGAACTTGGCCAAAGCGAAAGCTTACCAACACATATTTCGAGAAAAAGATAAGCCAGATAAACTCGAATCGAAATAGCAAATGTGTATAATCGAAGTCTATATAGCAATACGACTTTTGTCTCAAGATAGGAGATAGAGTAGATAGACTTTTTGAGTGATAGATAAGTTCAAGTCTCCACATACCTTTTAGTCGATGAAGTTCCACCAGTTCCTTGAGTAGTTCTTCGTCTTTGTATGATGAACGTCGTGGAGTCTAGAGCTCAACTACACTTTCTATCCTAGTCCGAGACTTAGCTATAAGTGGACTAGAAATCAATACTTATAGTTTTGGCAACTAAACTTGACAACAAGCTTGAGATAGCAACGCTTGCGAGTTCGACCGATCAGTGCTCTTACACTTAGGTATCTGAATGAATGATGAGACAAATCTTGGTTGATCAATTGGTTGGTCTATGGATTCCATAATGGATGAATAAATGATTTACTTATTTTGCTATAATGAGAATGTAAATGAATTGCCGAAATTACTGAATAAATCTTTCTCTATGATGAGTTGTTTCTAATTTGAGTTTCTGTTTCATTTTTGTTGTTTTTTCAGGATACTGGAATCGATGGCAATACCTGATGCCATGAGCTGGTTAAGGCTACTTTGATGTCAAAGGACGACTTCTTTTGGCTGATGAACAACTTTTTTTCAGCCAAGGTATAATACAGAACAACACTTGCTTATATTTAGAAACTGCTGAAAAACACAACCCTTATCATTTGATTATAACCATATAGGGAACCATGTATTTTTTTTAGGCTTAAGCAGTTATTTCAATGTAAGAATGATGCTCGGATATACTTGCGTATGTGAATGAATGAGGAGACAAAACTTGGTTCTATTGGTTGTTGTATGGATTCCAGAATTAGTGAATGAATGAATTCCTTGTGCAGCTAGAATGATAATGTATGTATTGTGGAATGAGATTGAATTATGGGATTCAGATTCAGTATTGCAGGTTCATAAATGAATTGCAATGCAGCTTTAGAAAGTAATTGTATTGCAGCTTCAGAAATGGATTGCATTGCATTCCAGGGTCCAATTATAAGAGCTTATTTATAACAGTAAAAAACGTTTTTTTTTTTTTTAACTATATTTTTTATCAACGTCGAATCAACGTTATGAAATATGTTAGTAATTAGCACACCTGGCAAAGTCATTAACTGTTACAATCAATCGTCAACGTCTAAAGCCGTTAGTCTACATGTTACAAACGATAGACACGTGGAAAACGTCAAACGTTACAGTCAGCTGTTATGAATCGAATAGTTAGAACAAGATGTTATATCTGAAATGTTATAATCAATCATCAACGTTTGAAGCCATTATTTTGTACGTTATAGCCGATTGACACGTGTCGTAAGGCAGCCGTTACACTGAGCTGTCACAGTTATTGATCATTACAATAACTATTAAATCCAATATGTTACAATCAACTAAACAATAATTTGAATCGTTGTTGTAGTTGTTACGAGGAAGGAAATGTGGTAATCAGTCAACCGTTACACACAAAGTCGCCGTTACACCGAACTTTTACAGGCTAAACGTTACGATATGCACAATAATGGCTATTTGTTACAACAAAATGACATCAGATTAATCTTGTGCTAACTAGATAACCGTTGGTGTATTTATTCCAACGAATGAAACCGTTATTTAATAAAAATTTATTGTAACAAATTGAACTGTTGAAAAAATGTTGTAACACTAATAATAACGGCACTTTTCCAACGTTTTTTTGACGTTACAATATATAAATACTAACATTTTTTCCACGTTACAAATTCCTTGATTTCGTGTAGTGATAGCTTCTTTTAGCCTGTTGGGAAGTCCGTCCCTACTTCAAATTAATAAAAAAAATTACCTGCAATAAGTATAGCCATGTAGTCGATCAAAAAAATATGTACGACTCTGTAATAATACAAAAAATGTCCATTAGCAAGGTCAGTGACCGACCTATGTTGGGGCTAATTGAGGCTCAAGCTCGGGGTCAATTTTTAAGTCCATTGGCTATTTTATGACCTAGTGTGCAAATTTTGGGTTTGATTAAAAAAATTAGATTGAGTATTTTCAACCCTCCTTGGTCCGTTACTGAGCGAGGACACATTGAAAGAAAACTGCATACCATTTCTTTTCCATTGTTGTATTTACAAAAACTAACAACTTCATAGTAACTATCCAAACCACCTGACATCCTAGAAAAACATGACACCATACATATTGTCGTGCCCCCATTTTGCGGTTTTCTATTTTTTTTGGGTCATGACCGACAATATCATGGTTCAGCGAATAAGCTTCACCCACTATACTCAGCATCACATGTTAAGCAATACAAGTGCGTAATCAGTAGCAGTTTTACTCAAACTTTGTAACGAAAGTCTTTAGTGTTCTTTTTCTTCTCTTTTTAAATACATCTCATAATACATTCAAGCATTGTTATACTTACAATCACAATCAATAAACTAAGAATAGAAAGCAAGGGACATATTACATCAAATGGGAAGATAATTAAGATTTTCCCACTGGGAGTTACACAGAATTAACCCTCTTGAATCAAGCCTTAACTCACCAATTACTCTCAAACTCTGAGTATACTTTCATATGCAAGTCTTATACAGGAGTTACAATGGAAAAAAATCATGAAAACCCCTTGCAGAAGACTTTGACAAATATTTGTCCAATTAGCAATTCCATAACCGTCTATAATTGTGCCTGATTGGCCAGTTTCTTTCGTACCTCGAGCAAGCCTTTGGCATATGTTCCACACAGTTATGAATACTCCCTCTAGGTCATAAGATCCCTTTGAGCCATGATAGGAAAGATCATGGTTCAGTGAATAAGCTTCACCCACAATATTCATCCTCACACACTTAGCAACACAAGTGCGCAATCAATAGCAGTTCTAATCAAATTTTGCAACATAAGTTTTTAGTCTTCTTTCTTTTCTATTTTCAGATGCATCCCATAGTACATTCAAACATTGTCGTACTATAATCACAGTCAGTAAACCGAGTACACAAAGCATATGTAAACAACCAACTCAGTTTAATTGCATCAAAGGGGACGATAATCAAAAAAATTCCACTAGGACTTACATAGTCGTATTCCTCTTGAATCAAATCTTACCGCACCAATTAATCTCACAATCTGAGTCTTACACTCTACTTATTTTATAATGCCTTTTCATCATTTATACAGTAGTTACGATGGCCAAAAACAGTTCAGACTTCTTGCTCTAACCTTGTAAAACATATATATGTCCAAGGAGTAGTTGCATAGTCGTTTATAATTGTTTATAACTTGCCAATTTCTTTTGTATCTCGATCCAGCCTTTGAAGTCTATACCGAACAGCTATGAACACTCGCACAAGGCTATGAACTCCCTTTATAACCTTTCTCCTTTTTCCTACAACTCTGGCATACATGTAAAGCTGATAACCAACTCGTAACCGTCATTTTTGAGACGGTGTTGCACCATTCCGTACCACTATGTTGTGGCCTTGATTTGAACTTTCTTGGATGCATAAGCTATACCAAACTCATTCCATAATTCTTCTCAAATGATGTAAATGATATTCCATGCATCATATTCTTTATGCGTCATTCATTTTACTTAGTCGGGTAATAGAATGCATCACTAGCTTGCGTGCACTGTCCAGGATTTGACCAAGCCTTAGACCAATGTATAAGCCAACTCTCGGCATATTCCCTATTCTTGCATCATCCTTGATCTGGGATAACTCAATTCCTCAGATGTGCATCAATGTAACATCGCATTTTCTATTTGACTTTTTTTTCCTTTAGCTATAAAGCTTCATTCTACCGGTTAATGCGCTTCATTGTTGTGTCAATGTTAAGGATGGTAATATATGTCCACCATAAGAGTTATCATCAAAGAGCATCGAAAGTAGTCTAGGATGTGTCAAGGTGACCCGAAAATTAGACAGGTCTAGAACATGTTACAATACATGACCTAATTATTGCATTTTCTACGTATCGGTCTTGGTCGGGTTGAACTAAGAAGTGCTCTAACACTACAAATAAAACCATAACCAGAAGCTCCAAGATTATCTCTAGAAGCCTCATCACAACATTACAAAATCTTTGTGCAGATGGTAAGTGGGAGAAACATTTCATTAGTCTTATCCTATGAATCTTCTTACTTTTCATACCAAAAACTTCTAAAACCTGCAAGCCATAAGGGGATTCGACATAGTGCATTTCATCCTAACTTCACACTCTCCTATAAAAATGCATAATTCTCTTCTGAAGAACTTGTGAATCCTGTTGGTAATTGTCGATATTTAGGGAGATTTCGGTAAGTTCCGGAAACCACTAGTGATCCTTATTTTAAGGATTTTTTCTTCTAGGCTAAGTTTAAGGTTTCCATGTATATGCAAATACTTGGAGGCTAAGTTTACTTGGGATTTAAGTTTACTTAAAGGCTAAGTTTACTTAGATGATAAGTTTACTTTGGACCCAAGTTTGTGACTATTATATTAGGAGGCTTATACGATGATGGAATTCAATTGTTTTTTGTATGGTTTTCTAGATATAGAGTTAAATAATACACACTGTAGTTCTCTAAGGTTTTGAGGGGTTTTATCCCACCTCTGGGGTGGAGTTTAGTGCAAAGAAAGAGACCATTTTCTGGTGTTGAGAGATACACCGATGATGATGAGAGTACATTATTATGGTTTGAGAGAAAATAATGCATTGTTGAAGTATTATTTATGATAAGACATTGTTTAGTGAAGAGAATATCACCTTTTTCGTTGATGGTAGAAGATAAATCGTTGGTGTTGGAAGAGACATCATTTAGAAGGATATCATATTGTTATCTTATTTGTTAGATATTATTCGTGAGTTATGGAGTGTTTTGTACATGCGATTTGTTTTAGGATTTATGATCAATACAATGTTGCATCATAGTTTGTTGAATAATTTGTCAATCATTGAGTGTGTAATTCTTTATTTAGTTGTTCCATAAAGAAGAAGTCGTAACCGTTTTGGTGTATGTAGACAATATACAAACATTGTGTATGTTGTTAAACCACGTTAAATCTTGTGTGCTTTTACTTATTGTTTCTTTCGAATTTGTATCTTGTTTATCTTTCATTCGACACCGATACAAACATATAGTGCCTTGTGGGATAATCCGAATTGGATTTCCTTAATAAGTGGTGCGGTTATTTGGATATATCCCCACAAATGGTGCGGTGAGCGTGGAGAGGATCGAAGTTAGTAGTGGAGATGTTTGTTTTTCTGCGGGTAACGAAATTTTTTGGTTACGAAGAATTTGATGTTTTCAAGTATTCATGTACAAGAAGGATTTGAAGTTATCAAATATTAGAAAATGCATAGATTGATGTTATCAAGCTTTCGGATTTGAAGGGTTTAGGTATGAAACAAGATAAAGTGTCTGGGAAGAATGAGATTAGTTTAGATTGTCGTCATTCGTTTTGGCGGTGCTCTACATCGATTTTTTTTCACGTTAATACTTTTTGAAGCATATAACCATATTTATTCCGCATAGTTTTAAGTAAGTATTTACGTAACCATATTAATTTGGTTAGTTGTTTGTTCTCTTTACTTCGTTTCGTATGAGGCTCCTGTGGACTATTTTAGAAAACCAAGTTGGTTTTTGTTCGGGGTGTATAAGCTAAGAAAATCACGTTTTGATTAAGCAATAGCATTGTAGTTGAGATACAAGCTATGTCTTATATATTGGGTGAAGTAAAGATGATAATATTATGCATACTCTTATGCACATATCAAACAACATAATTTATGACTTTTGCACCCACTATCCGTATGGCAGTGGCAAATGTAAGTGGCTAAGTGGAAAATATACCATTTAGGCATACACGATGGTATCCAAATCGCTCGATAGTCTAAATAACGTCACCGCTAGTCTTTCTATCACTCGTTGCTATTATCATCGCTCAGCAGTTCACCATCTAACGACCAGGAATTCACCCCCTATAAATACCCAACTTCAAGTTCATTTCAACGCACACCATCTCAACTTAAAATTCATTTCAACATGGCTAGTGCTGATACAGGTGTATCCCTACCCCTCTTAGGAACTTAATAAACCTCAAGCTAAGTTGAGGGAAGAATCTTATATTAGGGAAGGAAACCTTATTGGGAAGAATTCCTAGTTAGGAAGAGTTTTGTTTTAGGCAACACTCTTAGTTTAGGAAATCGATTCCTAATAGAAGACCTTGTCAGCTGAGTACGATGAACGTATATAAATAGAGAGGTTTGGTTGTTAACTGAACAAATAGACCTAGAGAAAGCTTACCTGTGTTATTGTTAAAGGCAAGCTTAGCAAACAGTTTAGGGTTAACTACTGTTTAGAGAGATTGTGAGTATAACAAAGAGAGAATTGTAAATTGTTTTCTTGTCCATAATCTAGAGAAGATATATTTCTTCGAATTACTTTCTTGTGTCTTCTGTTTTCTAAGTTTTTCGTCTATTATTATTCTGAATTCCGTCTCTATAGTAATAGCTACCAAGGTATAGAGATCATACGTATCAAGTGCTCGCGACACCAAAGTGGTTAGTGCTTGTTTCACTCGAGAAGAAGATGTTTCTCTAATTCGATGTTGGATATCAGTTGCAAGCGATAGAGATTTCAATTTAGCCATTTTTTAGGGACACTTGTGTTTTAAAAGTTTATGGCGTTAAGTCATGGAAGTTTAAGAAAAAAAAATGAGTGTCTTCGAGAAAGATATTGCTTTATCAATAACGAAGTGAGAAAGTATGCGGAAATTTTGTGGATGATAAAAGGGGATCATCCCGGGTTGTCGAAGAACTAAAAATTAGAGTTCATACCAAATTTGTTGAAGACAACTGACAACATAAGACGGTTTAAGCATGATAAATGCTATGAACTCTACAAGATTCATATGCATGGATTTAATTTTGATTAAGTATTATGTAATGCAATTCCGGTTACCTTTTAATTAAATGTTGGAACTTAATGAAATGTAAAACTAACTTCAATTTGAACATTAATTTAAAGATAGTTTCAGTAATAAAAACAAAAAGATTTAATTGGAAATATTTAAATTAAATTATATCCATAAACTATTCATTTTCCTAACATTTCCTCGCTCACCATTGAAGATACAATTGGTCATGCTTTCTGGATCAAGAGTGTTGTTTAACATTTCAGTGATTGAGCCGGTTTGAGAATGACTTGGTGGTTGAGTCTTTTAAGAAGTAACCTTAAAAAGTAACGGGTTCACTCGGGCAGAGGGAAACACGATAACAATCTTGAAATACGTGAGGTTGAAATACATGAAATGTTGATGTGGTTGAGGCAATTGGGGTAAACAGAGTAGATTCCCTAACTGCTTCAATAATCAAGCAACTACCATGAGTCACAATGTCAATTGGACATTGTTTAAACAAACCTCCAGTAGTTGTTTCTATGTTCATGACTTCATCACCTCCATGTTGAGTATCTAACATTATATTTGGAATAGAACTATCTACCACTGTACATTCTGAATAGAACGACTTCTCAAACTTATTTGACTTCTTTCACTTTCACGACTTCGCTGAGTTGAGTACCTCTACTACCAGGATTTGAGCGTACACTGTGAGTTGTACCTCTACCACCATTACTTGGACTTGTACCACCATAACTTGTACCTGTACTACCATGACCGAAATATCCTGGAGTACTCATGTCAAACATCATGCTTTTCCTCACTCTTTGAATCTCATTCAAGTGGAATATCTAAAATCCAAGTAATAAATCATGATAATCTTTGGAATGATTCTGATATTGCTCCGGTGTAGCATCTACCCCTAGTATGGATAAGTCCGTTCGAGTGCACTAAGAACTACCAGAACAGTAACAATATTTCCAGAAATAGATAGAGTCTCAATGTCCCAAGAAAATGATGGCATAGTTGATGATAAACCCCCTTGACTAGGATATGAAAATGCGTCGCCCGTCTTTGGTGGAGGTTGGGAAAGAAGGTAATCATCACCAAGCGGCATCCTATCCAAAGATGGGTAATCTATCTGACCCAAATTTTGCGGTTCTATAGCAATATTGGGCTTGAAAATAGTGTTAAACCAATAAAGGTAATGAATCTAGAACTCGGCTCCTGGATCAAATTTTCAGCTTGTCCCAAATGTGGACATCCCTTATAAATTTCTCTTAGTCATCTCGAGAAACCTATTCAATTGGATAGAGGTTGATGAATATCACCATTCTTCTTTGCAACTGAAGAAGTAATCTTTCACCATAATACCAAACGCCCTTTTCAGAAATAAGACTGTATAACACAATTCTCTTAAGGCTTAGTTCTAGCATTCTCTGGGCTTCCAGTTTTTAGAAATCGGGAATTGTTGCATACAATATCTGAACAAGGTTAAGGCTTGTCCTACAAAATCGTTGAGTCCTCTGAACAAGGGCAATATATTTATTATCTTCAACTGTTCTTTTTTCCAATTGTCGACATTGTACTTCTGTATGACTAGAAAAACATTGGTATGATTATTAATAGAAGCTTCACAAACACGGAAATATGTACACAGCCAATATTGAAAAAAAATAACATTGTTGGTTAGTACATTTACCATGTTAAAATAATAAATAAATAAATAATGTGAAAAATATTAGTTCTTATCTCCAACACTCCCCAAAAACCATTAAAGCTTTGTTTCACACGCATCGAGAAATTACCGAGGGCTATGTAAAAATGTGACAAAATTGGAGACCCCCAGTCATATCTTGGTGCTTGTAGCAAAATCTTCTAATGATTCGAGAGTACCAATTGATACCACTGAGCTCACATTTGGAAATAGACATTGTCCTATTGTCCAAAACACAAACACACGTTCGAGCTCCTCATGATGTTAATGGTACAAATGTTGTTTATTATCCAACCTGTTTTGATCAACCTTCCTAGAATAACGTTGTAAAAAACTTTTCATCCCAGCCACCTTTGATTCATATGCTTTTATTAATCTATATGCTTGATTTCCTTCTGGATAATTTGAGTATAAATGAAGTCTTTCTTTCCGTCTATCTCCCGACTCCCATTTTAGTCTGTTAAATGGAAACAAATTTCCCGCACATGGAATTCTTGTTAATATGTACAAATCTAACGGTGTAACTCCTATTTGACAACGTATTCATAATTAGAGTTTGTTGAATTTTATAAAAATTAAAACAAAATCTAAAAAAAATGATTACAAGTGTTAGAGCATTGCTCGGTTGAACCCACCAAGCGTTGGTATGTCAAGTTTGGCTGTCATATTTTAGTGAATCAAAACTCATTTAAAGAGTCGCTTGATTATTTACTAGAGTCAACTTCGTATAGGTTAGCTAGAAAGTTACTAGGATATGAGACTTACAAGTATTACGTGAGGACTTTGAAGAATGTGAAGAAGTAAAGAACAACAACGACGACATCATCCTTCCTCTTGAGGTTAGTAATATTTGACTTGAACTGTTTCATTTCTAACGTATCTTTCAAGTCGGGCATATTGAAAACATAACTGCGAAGCTGTGAATGATTATACTCTAGTTAGACATAGTATAAGGGAATTACAATACGCGTGAAGTATAACGTCTATCTTTTGAACTTCGTATATAAGACATCGACATAATCGTATGAATGCTATTGTGATTATGTATGGGTATGGGTGAAGATTTCGTCCTAGTAAACAATGTTTTACATTCGTTTAAAGGAAGTACAATTCATAAACTTGTTTTGTGAATCGAAAAGGAAATCGCTAGGCTTATTGGTATTGTTATTCATTGCAAATCTTTGGATTACCAATATGTGTGTTTAGTATAACCGCTCATAACTTGTTTATGTATCTTGGTAAAACTATTCACAATGCCTAACTTTTGTATTGGTATGAGTTTTATTAGTGAAACCAATCTTAAGTAATCACCTGAGATGGTATGATCGATATATTGTAATTGGTATGACCAACTCTAGACATTGGGGAACCGATCCTAGTAAGAGGTGCAATCGATCACAAGTATGTGGAATCGATCCTTGTAAGAGGTGCAACAAGTCTTAGGAATTGGTAACCGATCCTATGACTTGTGAAACCGATCACAAGTAAAATACCATAATAATGTGGTAACCGATCCTAGTACCTAGTCAACCAATTTTTGGAAAGCTAGTGTGACCGATCCTAGTACCCACATGGAGGTAGAACCGAAGCTTTGTGTTTTGGTAGAACCGTGAAACCCATTAATGGTGATTTGATAGGATAATCAATCACATAGTTCTTGGAAATCATATGAACCAATTCTAAACTTGTTTGGAAGTGTGGCAAATCGGTTCCAAGATTGTAAATACGAAAAAGGATTTACAAAGTAAAGATGTCGACATACTTTGAACATGTGCAGTAATTCTTATCTTTTATTGTTCAAAGATATTCCTTAATAACTAAAGGAGAATCCCGAATCGAAATAAATTGAGAATCTTTTAATTAAGGTTTTTAGTTTTATATGCTTTTAATTTCCAGCAATTAAATGCATATCTTTAGAAAATAAAAATTGGTAATGTGCATTTACTAATTGGAGATTTTTTACTGAGATTTCGGTCAATATTTGGACAGAGCATTTCCAAAAATTATGAAAACCGTATTTGGACTTTATTGCATATCTTTGAGAATATTCGGTTTTGGAAATTCCTTGGTGTCCAAACTTCCTTGGTCTATAAATATTGAAGTTTGCATTTCGAGCAAACTAATCCTCAGAGCCATCAAAACTACCTAGTTTTGTTGTTACTGATGGAGCCGTCTATTCGGAGAGGAAAGTACCCTAATTAGGCGAAATCTCTTACGACCGCTCATTTTAAAGACTTCTTTGGGATTGAGAAGCTCTACGAGTACCGTTGGTGGGAAACTAGATAATTGAAGTTTATTATTAGTTTTCGATTGATTTGATTGACTAACAGTTGTTGAACTTTAATTATTATTAGTTTTCGATTGATTTGATTGACTAAAGACGTCTTGTGGTAATCCATCATTAACCGACTCCATTCTGTGTGTGATTGATCACAAGAGATTCAAGTTGTTTTTGTGCAGGTGTTTATTGAAGATCTAAGAAGATTTGAAGACAAAGAAGATTTCTTATTTGAGTTCATAATCTTTGGTGTGCACAAAACTTGATCGGCTGGAGGGATCCAACTATAATCGGTTTATCTTTGTGATAACCTTGATTGATTAGTTGTGTAGATCGGCATCAATACATTTCTTTGTGATTCATAGTATTGATTGCATAGTCTAAACAATTACTTTGGTAGTTGTTGAAGAGATTGATCTAAGAACCCGACAAAGAAGTTTATTGGGATAAACGGAAGAACCTTTTGTCAAACTCATATCACGTTGTTTGAAAAGAGTTGTTACCGAACAGATTTGTTGTTCCTTTACTATTTGGAATACGAACCAAAGGAATTGTTCCAAGTGCGTGACTTATTACAAGTTGGAGGCGCAGGGATACTGAGGGAACTAGGTGAACTATAGGTTTAGTTGCTTGGTCTCAACTATACGAAGTTGGTTTAGATTTTGTATAGCGGCTTAATTCTGAGAGTATTCAATTCTGGACAAGGTCCCGGGGTTTTTCTGCATTTACGGTTTCCTCGTTAACAAAATCTTGCTGTGTCTTTTACTTTTCAATTTCCGCAATTATAATTGTTTTATTATAATTAGAAGTAAAATACACAAACGTTAATTCCTAATTACTTGATAGCAATCCTATAGTGTTTGGTTAAGTCCGAACCTATTATCAAGTAATCATACTTCGTTGTTGTATTGTCTCGATCTTGTATCCATAGTCAATCACACAAGTTATCTTGTTGTCGTATTGTCTCGATCTCGTATCCATAGACGATCACACGAAGTGTGAACCAATTAATTGTATTGTCTCGACTCAGTCCATAGACAATCACTTTCGAAGAAAGGACTTATAGGTGGAAAAGTTTTAGATTAAGGTATATTTTGGTACCCCTCGTCTTTTCAACAAGAAAAAACAAACTTACCACATTCAAAATCTTTGAAAAATAGCGTATTTGTAGTTTTACGCCATTGTTAGAATATAATTTGAACTATTTGAGTCATATGGTTTCTAGGTTGTATATCATATAAACACAACCAGAGATATCTTTGGACTCTGTTATGAACAAAATGGGGAAGTAACTTGAACACCGTACAGAACTCATACCTCCCACCTCTTAGAGCGACTGAATTAACTCCCTCTGGATGGCCAGATATGTGCACAGAGAGTACACCATCACCAGCTAGTTGTCCGACATGTTGAAACTCATATTCTTTATGTACATAATTTAATCCACTGGCTGAGGTGCTAGTAGATCCATTGACTTTTATGTTTTTTTTTTCTTTTGTCACTCACATTTGGAAGGAAATAACTAAAGAATTTTGTTTATGATAAATAAGAGAAGATGTAAAGAGGAATGAGAGGGGAGGTGCGGTATTTATAAGCGTTATAGAGTCTACCGTTAGCGATATTAATAATATCAAGCGATATTCAGAAAATAGCCAGCGATAGAGACTTTGTCGCTAACAAAATAGACAATATCGCTCGTTAGGGATTCAATCGCTCAACTGTTTTACCGTAGTGCGCGGCTAGTTTTCATGCCACCTAGTATGGCAAATAGAATTTTTTTACATGATGCATAGGAATAGGCCTTAGCGTGTCAAATTCTTGTTATTTTTCTTGTACGAAAGGTACAAGTTTGATATCGGTTGTCATCAGTTAGATCATGTTATAGTTAATTAATCTTTTGACCTAAAAATTCGAAGGATATGAGAGGAAGTTAGACTCGAAGATTTTTGTGGCTTCAATTACAGAAGGCAGTGAAGATTTGTTTCGAATAGTTTGATTTTGTTTAGGGTACCTTTTTTTTTTTTAAAGTACTTGTTGTGTGTGACTACAAGTAAGTTGAAGTGTGATGATCGTTTGATGAGATGTGGTATATTTTGGACTTCTTGCGAAGATAACAGTGGTGGTGGATCTATGGTTTCTTTTTTTTTTTTAATAAGAAACAATTTTTTCGACACAAGTTATGGCATATGTGTCTTAGGCACATGATTGACAATGAGTTATTTATGTTGAGTCGAGTCTTACTTGGTAAAACTTGTAAGAATATAATTTTCTGAACATTGTAGCTTTGAAGGGCGTGTACCTTTGGAGAGTGATATGTCTGTGGGTTTGATACGTTTCTAGTTGAATGTTCAAGGCATTTCTTTAACATTTTCTGAAAAATAAACTGGGTAGATTGTGACCTTTTGTTTCGATGGTTTTTTGGTGGAGGATTTCGATAGTGTATCTTTGAGGAATCATCGAAGTGGTTTAAAGTGCAAGACCGTTTTTTGAGAAATAGGTTGTTCTTTTAGTAAGAATAGTTCCATTTTGGAGATGAAGACCCGTCTGCGAGGAACAAAGTATCATTTGAGCACTTTACAATTTTAGGTACAATTCTACTGTTTGAGGTAGGTAGCGTTTTTGTCGCATACTACTTGGAGAAAGCACAATGCATGTTGTTCAAGTTTCTTGGACAAATTTGGGGCTGAATTTTTGTTTTGCTATCTAGTGAACCTTTTATCATCGACTATTATTTGGTGAACTTCTTGATAGTGATCAAGTTTGGATTCCCAAGTTTATTTCTCGTAATGTGAAATAGTTTTGTGTTAGTGTTTAAGAAGATGTTCTTTTTTTGGTGTTCCAGAAGTTGTGTTTGTAATTCTTAATTAGTTAGGGACTCAGTGGATGTCATAACCGTGATTGTGATTTTAGAGGTTTTATTTTAGGTGGAGTAGTGTGCTCTCTTGCTCATTACTATAATATTGAGATTGAGGTTTTCAATCGTAACAGAGCTGGTAGAAGATGAGATTAGATATTTCTCCTGAGAAGTCTATTCAACAAGAGTTTTGTTTTATCATCCTTTTGCTTCTCGGTTTAGTGTGAGAAGATAACACTATTGTCTTGGATATTTACTTAGGAACTTATAATGGTTGCTTAAGAGTAAAAGACAATATGTGAGAACAACGTCGTTTTGGATATTTTCTTACCCTCCGTCTAAGATGTGCGCCGCCACATACAATGAATATGTGGCCCATCTTTATTTCTTGACATGTATATAACTTAAAACCTGCCCCCTCCAAATCCTAATAAAGCATTCACTTTTTTTTGAGAAAAAATAGGAAGTTAAAAACTTTTTTAGTTAAACAAATTTGTAATAAACGATTTTTGGACTTTATTTTCACTTTATTATAGGTGTCAACGTATAAAAAAGGGCCACATACTTCAAGTATGTGTCCTGACCACATCGTAGCCGCTCCGATTTTCTTAAGAGCTGGTGGAGTGTCCTAAGGTTAAGAAAACGACTAAGTGTGCTTGAGTCTTTATGGGGTAGTAGGACATACACACTTTTGTGTATCTTCCAAATGCTGCAGTTGGAATGGCATCATGATCATCTTTCTACCAATCTTTACTGATATCACTGATAAAATTACCCTTATGTCCTCCCTTAAGAGTTTCCAGAATAAACATTGCAACCAAATTGAATCTCCCCCCTAACTTTGTTCAAACAACTATGATTCTTAGAAACTTTGTTGGTCTGTTCAAGGAAGTAAGGACAACATGAGCAATAATGCTGAATAAGGATGTGGGAAAGGTGTTAGCTGCAATTGAAACATGGAAATAGAAGATACAACTTGAAGCATCCACTACCATCATTAAAGTTAGCAACAACAGACTCATCCGGTTCACCATAGGCTTTATGAACAAAGATGTAATCGGTGTCTCAGAGCATAACTATCAATAAAGTAAATATTCACAAGTTTAAATTAGAAAGTTTTTTATAAAAAACACGAGTGTTGTTATTTTGTGCATCTGCGTGCAAAATAAAAGCCAATCATCTACTTCGGAAATTGTAAACAATAATAAAATATATGGGAGATAGTGTTCATTTGCATCGGAGAATTCATCCATTCATGGATGTTTAAAGTTTTCTCTTGAACTATATTCATGGATGTTTAAAGTTCTCTCTTTAAAAATGCAATCTCCAACACAATTGTAATGGTTATAGCCAAGAAGGGTAAAAATCGTCTTTTAGCAGATTTGGATATAAATGGATCCAATAGGGCAAGGAATTCGATTTTCCATTTTCCCTCAAGTTCCATGGCTTCTTCTCCTCCTCCACGTCGTTCTTTCAGGGACTTCACTCTGGCAGACATGATAGATTTTATCGACCTCCAACTTGATGAAACCAATTATCTTTACTGGAGATCCAAGATGGAATTAGACCTTCCAAGGCATAATATGCTCCAATACATCGATCCAAAGGTACCGATTCCTCCAACTGAAACCCTAGATTGTACTACAAACAAATTAATCCCAAACCCTAAGTATGAAGAATGGATCAAAGTTGATCAATATATACTTTTCCAATTCATTAGAACCATAAGCGAACCTGTGATTTTGAGTCAAATCAGTGGATTCAAAACTTCTCGAGAAGTTTGGCTTCATTTAGAGAAATCGTTTTTCGACCAACACTCGTTTAGGGTTCCTGAACTTCAACATCAGTTGTTAACATTACGTAAAGGTAATGATCATCGTGATGATTAATTGAGACAAATTAAGAAGATTAGTAATGTTTTAAGGTTCGTTGGTCATTCAGTAGATGAAGATGATTTGGTTCGTTTTGCACTCGGAGGATTAGGCGAAGAACATGATGAATTTATTCAAGGTATTTTGGCACGTCCTCGCCTTCCTGCTTTCTATGAATTACGTGAGCTTTTAATCGAGGAAAATATCATATGATTGTTGAATACTTTTACTGCTTAGTTAGCCCTTAGTTTCAAGTAAGATTTCTCTGTACACATGAAATGAATAAAAGCTTCGTGGTTTTAGCATGATTATGTTTATGGGTTTAGCTGGAAAAAGTGTTCTTCACCCAATTCTGGGTTGCATTTTGGATAGAACAGAGCAGCGGAAGAGTTTTTTGGTCATCACAATCTTGCACATTGTTTTCTAATAAACTAACAAGACATGTTTTCTTATAAACCCAAGGTTTTGTTCCTTGTAACGCTAGCACAGATGAAATTGAACATTTGTTCTTATACAAATGAAAAATGAACATTTGTTCTTATTCTTGTGGATCAAACTTCGTCGAAGATACTGAACTGACCATAGATTGCATAACACTATACTAGTGGCATATATGGAGATTTTTTTTATGGTAGTCAGGCTGCTCACTGGCATACTTATGTTCATCAAACAAAAAGATCTTTGTTCACGCTTACAATTGAATGTTTCTTATCTATCTGATACAAAACTAGTCTAAGAAACCAAACAAGTAATATAGAAATGTCCTAGGTTTGAGACTCATTGCATATCTTGTCTAGAATGGAAACATGATATTTGAACTTCCTTCGTATTGTCTTGGGAAAAGTATGTCGTGTCATGGTGTCAGACCTGTAGCGGCCAGGTCCGATACAGGCATACAGCTAGACAAGGGAGTTTATGATAATTGGGAAGAAATAAGAACTGTGTGACTAGATGAGTTTGACGGCTTGGGCTATAATTTCAAACCTGGTCGCAAAGAATGGAAAGCGTTATAATTAGAAGGCGAAACACAGATGGCTACACCGGCTTTTAACTTGGAGACAATTGGTGCTTGTGATCACAGCTGGTGGGTTTGGCCTTCTATTACCCAGACACCTTACAATCGCCTCTGTGAACGGGGTCAACCTCAGGTAAATGAACATGCTGCCAATTGATTTCACTCAAGCTTTAGCTGGCATTCTCAATATTTAAATTGTTAAAGAGCTATGGGTGGTCGGAAATTTTAATTGTGCAAGAGCTATGGGTGGTTGGGATCAGATGTTAAATCTGTATTTAGAAAGTTTCCCCGTATCTCGACACTGAAGGACAAGCATCCGAGATTCCGAAACGTGTTACGCCTTTCTTCATAGAGGAACTTGGTTACAGCCTTTGAGGACATTTTATTAAATCCGGGGTTGCTTAGTTATAACTCAGAGAAGAGATTGAGACCTCGGCATCAGGTATTGAAAATATTAACAATAATGGGTTTGATGGAGTCAACACGAACTCTTTTAACATCTTCCTGCATGTCAGACGTGATTTTTGGGGAGATTAGGTTCAAAATCTCTTTTGGGGCTCCCTCACTCACTCTCTCCCTCTCCTTTGGGGTTCAAATGATGCTCATTCTGAATCATCTATTGATGCTCTTTGGTTTGTTCAGCTATGCAAATTTTTGAATTTCAACCTGTTCTTTTATGTTTCTGCCATCGAAATTTGTCTGTGCTTACTCTTCTACTCCTTTCTCAATTGTAACATCAAGTTTTGTTATATTGAAATTAGTCTCCAAGCCCAGAGATGGCTTTCTCTTATTGTTTAACAATTAACACAGAAATTATCAAAAACGGGGTTGCTTACTATCCTTAAAATTAGTCTCCAAGCCCAGAGATGGCTTTCTCTTATTGTTTAGCACAGAAATTATCAAAAACGGGATCAGCATGCTGTTTGCATTCTTGTCAAAACGGGATCAGAAGGTCTCTGTTTTTTGCAGACTAACTGAGAACCGAACTCTGGCCTGAATCTATCAATATTCAAGTTCGCAGAAAACTGTATTGAAAGTTGAAACCGATAACCAATGGAAAACCCCCTTTTTTTCATTCCAAATCCTTGAAATAATAGTTTATTGTACATTTTAATTTTACAACTACTAATGAACCCATTTTGGATCCCTTTGTTACAATGCCAAAATCCCCCATAAGGGAACAATAAAAACACATGAAAAATAAAGAATATGGGAAAGAAAAAAAAAACTAAAAAACATATTGAACTTGCTTACTAGTGCACACTAGATTTTCTTTGGAATTCCATCACCGTTTTCACAGGTGCCCGTGTCTTTAAAATCATTTCATCGTACTCATCCTCTGGCTTTGACAGAGAAACAATTGCTCCTCCTGCTCCGACAGAAGCTTCACCTTCATGTATGACAACTGTTCTTATTACTATATTCAAATCGAACGTTTGATTATACGAGAAGAAACCTATCGAACCCGAGTAAACACCCCTTGCACAATTTTCAAGAGAATCGAGAATTTCTATTGATCTCAGCTTTGGTGCACCAGTCATCGAACCTCCTGGAAATGCAGCTCTGACACAATCTATTGGTGTCAAATTTACACACTTTTCCCCTCGAATTGTACTCACTAGTGTGTGAACAGTTGCATAAGACTCGACCTCCATTAATCGGGGAACATGAACTGAGCCAGGTTCACAGACACGACCAAGGTCATTTCTTAATAGATCAACAATCATTAGATTTTCGGCTTGGTCCTTTTCACTGTTGAGAGAGAGAGAGAGAGAGAGAGAGACTTATTAGCCGCTAACCAAATTACTTCTGATTCTCGCACTAAATAATATAACATCATCAGATCAAAGTTTGAACATGTTACCTGTGTTGCAGCTGTGATTTAAGCTGTTCATCCTCAACAGAATTCGAACCACGAGCAACCGTGCCTTTAATTGGCTTTGCTTCCAACGTACCGCTTCCATCCAATTGTAAAAACCTCTCAGGGGATGAACAGCATATAGACAGATTCTCTTTGGAAAAATTAAGCCAAGCAGCATATGGAGCCGGATTTTTCTCTCTCAAACTCAGGTAAAGTCCCAGAGAGTCTATATCGCCTGTTTTCTTTCTCATTTGAGTCGTCAGGCACAATTCGTAGCTTTCTCCGTCTTTAATGAAGTCCAAACACCTCTCAACATCTTTCATGTACTGATCTTTTGACTTCTCGGCGTGGAACCCCAACTCTTGCAGGGTTGGGACGTCTGACTCTGTATTCTTCTCCTTCAGCTTTTCAGTATCTGCTGTTTTCAATCTTAGGAGCTTCTCTTCCGTCTCATCCAGCCAAGATTTATTCTTTGAGTTCAAAGCTTGTCCTGGAGTACTTTCAGGATAAGTATTTTCGTGTATTGATAGAATATATACATCATCGTTACGATGATCAATCACGACCATATTATCCACAAAGAAAAAACAAGCATCGGGTGTTCGTGATTCATGACAGTTGGATGCCATACCGCACTCAGCTTTAAGACCATACCTGTTTGATAGGAAAGGTAAGAACAAAGTAAAAGATGATGGCTGATGCTATAATCTAGACAGTTTGTGTATAGGATGACTAGATCCCTATGGTCAAAAACATGTTTTAGGTTTAGGAGTTTAGCTGCTTCCTTTCTTTTCCAGAATATATTTCCGTAAAATTCCTGACAGCTTTTAGCTGTCAGATTGTAGAAAACAGAATCAGCAGCTTTAAGAAACATGGACAATCCTCTTTAGTGGGAAGTGGGAGTATGATTCAACTTTGAGGTCTTTGAGTTCCACTCCTACACTTTCTACTTGAAAACCAGAGGGACGCGACTAGAAGTGTTCAGTATATGGATAATAGAAATGACCTCAGAAAACAATAAATGCCAATCTTCTCAAAAGTTCAATTAACATGTCTATAGAAAACTACTACACTCTGTTGGCAAAAAACATAGTAAAAAGGTTCTTAGCAAGTTAAAGCGAAACTGCTGCTAATTAACGAGAATTATTTGGTGAGGATTATTCTTTTTAAGTACCTATATTAAATTTATTCGATATTTGCATATTAAAAGTTAAGCACTTACCCCATAAAACCAACATATCCACCACAGAAGTCAAAAGGTAACTCTTCATAATCTTCTTTCTCATAACGAAAAGAACGAAGCTCCTGCAAGACATGTCAAGAGAAGAATTACACATGGAAACTCACCTCTTATTGTCCAAATAAGCTATGCTTCCAGCATAAGTAACACATATTACCTTGTCCAAAAAGTCAAGAAACCCATCTTCAAGAAACTTGCTTTCCACAAATCCCTTTGCATCTTCAATTGATAAATAACCTCCCGATTTTGCATTTATATCACTGGCATGAACACAACATCTGTTAATAAATGTAGATATTTTACGTAATACTACCTCAGTAAGAAGTTAAACAAGAAGCTCTACACGTACGAAAATTATTGTATTTATCGAGATTATTAATCTAGGCGGTGTGCTTAACTTTCTTCTTTTCTTTCAACTGAGCAAAACCTTACAAGTTTTTTCCTGCATTGTGGGCGCAGAATGGCACTTGAGCCATTGCATTAGCCCATTCTGCATCCAAATAAGTCTTGCTAAACAGTCAAGGTTATGAAATAAAACAAATTTTGGGTGAAAGCATGACCAGATACTGGACAACTAACTGAACCTGATAGGTTACTAAGCAGGTTCCAAATGTATGAGGTATCATTGTATGTACAAAAGTCAGACCCTTTTTATTCCAAAAATATCCATTGTAAAGATAAATTCTAGTATGCATTAAGCAGACACATTTTCACCTTTTGTCAGACAGTTTGAACGTGAATTGCTTCCACAGAGTTCCACTTTTACCCCCCATAAATGAAAAGCGTGCCCTTCTCTGTAAATAAAAATAAGGTAAAAAGTGTAATCAATACCAGTGTAACTAACAACAACAGAAACACATGAGCATCATAAACAACCAGTCAAAAGAAACACATCCTCGTAAATTATCGTGATAAGAAAACATTTGTTTAGCAAAAAGATAAACCTGTTCTACTGAAGAACTGTCCAACCAAAAGGTGTTTTCTGCTTTCCGATCTCCAAACAACTTACAGAATATAGTTTTTGCTCCACCAACTTGACTAGCCAAGCGATCCAGTTTCTTCCACTTCAACTTAAGAAATTGTGCACCAATGCTTTCATTCAATGGCATCACCGGTTTGCACATACTTAATGTTTTTCCTGCCTGCACACTGTTCACTAACTGCTTACTTCTAAGCTGTTTTCCTCGGAATACTCTACTTGCACGAGGCAACTGCATCTGCATCCATGCTAATCAAAGTTTTATTTAACAGAGAAACAAAAGAAGGGACAGCTTCGGCATGTATAATATCGAACATCTGACTGATAACTAGAGAACTAAAGCACTGGTAACTTATGGCATGATTGAAGATCCTTACGAAATCAACTGTTAAGATTTATATAAAGAGCAAGAAGATTTTATGTGGAATCTTTGTGTGGTGGGGAACAGCACCCACACCACTACGCTAGTATCATCCTTAGATTGTGTTTGAAAGTCAGGATTGAGATCATAATCAGAGAAATGTAATTCAATTTCCACCTAAATATGTGGCTAAGTCAGGAATATCAATGAACCTCCTACATTTCCGTCGATTTATATAATTCTTGTAGGATTTGAGATAAATGCTATTTTCTCAAATTTAAACCTTAGTGCAAACAAATATAAAACATGGTGGCATTATATCACATATATAAAATATTGCAACCATTCAAATAAAACCAATAAGACATGTCTCATGCTTGTGATTCACATTTCAGTTATATCTTATTAAACAGATCATCATCTGGTTATAAGTTTTAGATTGGGCTAACATATGGTGATGGTATTCAAGTCATAAGTAGATCAACGTCCCAGAAAACCAGCTATTACGTCCCAAATAGATGATATGGGTGCTACCGAGAATGTCATTTGTGCATGTCAACAGAACTTATCACAGCATAAGTAAACTAGTGAACTAGTTTGATATTTATGAACTGTGATATTGTCTATATCTGAATGGCTAGAGTATGTTTATGTTCGTTACTATGTCTATTATGTGTTTATATTTAAAGGGGTAATGACACAATCGAGTGGACAATGGTAACAGGTCTTATACCTAACTGAACCAAAAAGAGGGAAATTATATTCTCCAAAATATAACTCCAATGTCTATAAACATGCCCGTCTTAACTAAGAGGTACCCTGAACAATCAAATTAATGAATACCACATTTTTACATAAGTTTAGGTGATGTTTGAAAACAAATATCATAGTAGCATCATTATATATGAAAGATCGCAAGGTTTTTCTTACCATTATCGTGAATATTCCTTTTATAGACTGGGAACAGCCTCGACCAGTAATCAATTGTGATCCTTCTGAAGTTTTGAAATATTTGCCTTCCGTGACATGTAGCGATGCTCTCAGGATGGAACTGAAAGGTCAGAACAACAGCAAACAATGTAAAGTAGCACAAAGCAACAGCCAAGAAAACACACATAAATGTCCTATTTAATGAGGCTAATACCTAGCCATATTGAAGCCATTGGTGTGCGCACAAAGGACTTAGATCTATCATACTGAATACATGAAGAACTTAAAACAATTATAAGGACCTGAGACGAAGAAAAAAAATGCAAAAACTTTTAGCTGTCAATCTACTTTTTTCTCTGTTATTCTTTTCTTCTTCTTTAGAGAATTACGGGAGCCAAAAAGAAATTCAGTTCCAAACGAAATAAATTCAGTTAGCTCATACGTAATGTTAATGACTCCTTTTGTACAGTCTTGAATGCATTTGATCCAAATCAACAAACTATTTCATACGCAGATCTTAACAGTGATCAATTTCTCCAATAAAGTTGAGTTCATTTACTGGAAAGACAGCATATTTAGGTTATATACTTGTAACCTGTTAAAGTCTATTTTTTAAGTCAAATAATTCAAACCAGAGAGAGCTCAAACATAGTTTGTTAACCATTAATTCCAGGCTGATATTTTTCATGAGTTTCGTTTCAGTATCGCCAGTGGGAATATTGACCTATTTGCGTAAACCAGCAAAATTAGAAACTATGCTAAATATTGTGCATATCCTATTGCGACAACGAGCAATGCATGTAATATATGAGAGAGAGAGAGAGAGAGAGAGAGAGAGAGAGAGAGAGAGAGAGAGAGAGA